>JAAIIK010000114.1:656732-667559 GCA_014706435.1 Silurus glanis
GATAGATAGATAGATAGATAGATAGATAGATAGATAGATAGATAGATTGATTCCAACAGATTGGAATAGGCAACTGCATAGGCAATAAGACATGCAATAAATACAAAAAAATACTACATACTAAAAATTTAAAGGTTAAAGGTTTGAAACCGTTTGAAAGACAGACAACTTTACTCCGTCGACAGCTAGAGAGAGTGGGGCGTCTCACAGGGCAAGAGATACGCTCATCCCAGCTGTGCATCCACTTGTATGCTGCTGCCTGTTGCGTGAAATAAAAAATATTTAAAAAATTTTGTCGTATCGATCTCGTCATCATAAGATCTTAAAATCATAAGTCGAGTCATCGTAACTCTGGGACCATCTGTAGATGTTTGAACAGTGTATTAACCAGTACAAGAAATGTATATAAAAGTAAACCAGCATTAACAGTGCTCGCTGAGCTTAATGTGCATACCGCATGTGTCATACCTAATCAAATATTTATTTAATGAATCAATTATTCAAATTTCTACAGCCTTTTATCTTTTGCCAGTTATAGACACAGAGCTGACGGCCATCGATTCATGGAAGAAAAATCCAACAGCCCTCCTTATTTTGACCTCCATTAATTCAGACTTTAATTTTATTTAATGCGAAAACTTCTGAGCCGAAGAGCTCTTTATAAATCATCTTTATAACCTTGTTTTCGAATAAACATGGTACAACTACATAAAAATCATATTCATATTTCAGTATATTAATAACATATAACATTCAAGTGGCTTTTATGAAAAAATAGCTTATTAAAACATTAGAAAAACACAAATCCTGTTGATTGTTATGTATTATGGTGTATGCATTAGGATTTTTAGATATTAGATAATGATGTCATGGATTGGAAACACTGAAACTACAGTTTAATTAACAAAGAAAATTAATATTCAGTTCCCTTTCGGGAACTCAAAATGTGGCACAACGCTTTGGGAACGCTTCCGTGTTGCATACGCTCCGAATCACGTGTGAAATCCGTCACACTCCGAGGAGAGCGCTCTCCCTCGCAGCTCGGGCCAAGGCAAAGCGGTGCCGGATGTCATGGGGCTAACAAGCAGATCTGGCAGAAGACATGGAGACGGGCATGTCCCTTTTTTCCGCCTCACCTGCCACGTCCAGCGCTCGCTCCCTGGGGGAAGCACGCCCTTTGGTGGCTTCTTCCCCGGTGCGAGCAGCGCTACACTACAGGCCCAAGCCCAAGGAGCCGGCCAACCTGAGGGTCTTCCTCTCCAGTAAGCGGGCAGCGGCATGCAGGCCCTGACCACCAGAGAGCCACAAACTTAGAAGGGCCGTGTACACCTCATTACACGGTGCCTGTCCCTTCTCAGCACCACCAGGAGGTCAACAAGATGTGCTTCAGGGCACAGCCACCTCCAGCGTGGAGGAGACCCGCCGCATCTCAGGAGGCCCCAACGGCTGCAGGGCACCACTCCAGCTGCTTTGAACGCAGCTTGGGAAAGCCAGCCAGACGTGTTTCGTTGGGTCCTGTGCACAGTAGAGAAGGACTACTTGATTCAATTCGGGTCCTCTCCTTCCCTCTTCAACGGGGTGTGTCCCACAATGGTGGGGCATGAGCAGGCTCTGGTCCTGGAACAGGAAGTATGCACTCTCTCAAGAAAGGAGGCCATCGAGGTGGTCCCTCCCTTACTTAGAAAGTCCAGCTTTTACAGCCAGTACTTTGTGGTTCCGAAGAATGGGGGGTTGCATCCAATCCTAGATCTACGCACCTTGAAATGCTTACTCATGAGGCTCAGGTTCAGGATGCTCACTCTCTGGCAGGTCTTGTCTCAGATCAAGCCTGAGGACTGGTTTGTCATGATCTACGGGACGCATACTTCCACATAGCCATCATTCCCGCTCACAGGAGGTTTGCTTTCTGGGGTAAAGCTTACCAATATCGGGTCCTCCCATTCGGCCTGGCGCGCTCACACCGCACCTTCACAAAATGCATGGAATACGGCTTTGACCCCGCTAAGGCTTCGGGGCATCTGCATTCTAAACTTTATCGATGACTGGTTCATATTAACTCAATCAGAGCTTGATAACATGTTTCTTAACTTAGAAATATTTCTAAGGTGAAAGAAGGCTGTTTTTGTAACTTGGTTGATATGATTTTTAAAAGATAAGTTGCTGTCTAAAATAACTCCCAGGTCTTTTACTGTTGAACTAGTGGTTACAGAACATCCGTCTAAATGCAGGTTGAGATGCTGGAGCTTCTGTATACTGGTTTTTGGGCCGATGAGCAAAATCTCCGTCTTATCAGAATTTAGTAGTAGAAAGTTATGGGTCATCCAATCTCTTATTTCTTTAACACACTCAGTTATGCGAGCTAATTGAGCTGTATCGCCTGGTTTTGTTGAGATATATAGCTGGGTATCATCAGCATGACAATGGAAGCTAATTCCATGCCTTCTAATAATATTTCCTAACGGAAGCATGTATATTGTGAAGAGCAGGGGTCCTAGAACTGAACCTTGTGGCACACCATAATTTACTAACATTAGCCTGGATAACTCTCCATTTAAGTCTACGAAATGGTAACGATCGGACAGGTACGATTTAAACCAGCTTAATGCCTGTCCCTGAATGCCGATGTAATTCTGTAAGCGATCTAGGAGGAGATCATGGTCTATAGTGTCGAATGCAGCACTAAGATCTAGTAAAACCAACAGCGAGATGAAGCTTTGGTCTGAAGCTAAAAACAGGTCATTAGTGATTTTAACTAGGGCAGTTTCTGTGCTATGATGGGGCCTAAAACCTGACTGAAACTCTTCAAAGATATTGTTCTCTTGTAAGTGGGAACATAACTGGGCAGCGACAATCTTTTCTAAAATCTTAGACATAAATGGGAGATTTGAAATGGGTCTGTAATTCGATAATGTGTTTGGATCCAGATTAGATTTTTTAATGAGAGGCTTAATAACTAATAACTTGAGGGATTTAGGGACGTGACCTAACGATAGTGAGGAGTTATATTCAGAAGAGGCTCACCAGCTGTATATAACACTTCGTTCAATAGATGAGTTGGAATGGGATCTAACTGACATGTTGTTGATTTAGCTTTGGTAATAACATTATACAGCTCTTCCTGTCCTATACATGTAAAACAGTGTAGTTGTGGAGTTGTAGGTGAGATAATGTCAGGAGATGCTGTCAGAGGTTGGACCGCCACAATTGTTTTTCTAATGTTATCTATTTTTTCAGTGAAGAAATTCATAAAGTCTTCACTACTAAACTGTGATGGAACACAATTTTCAGATCCCTGATTTGTAGTTAGTTTAGCTACTGTACTGAAAAGGAACCTGGGATTGTTTTTGTTATTTTCTATTAGTTTGCTCAGGTGTTCAGCTCTAGCAGCTTTTAGCGCCTGTCTGTAGCTGAGCATACTGTCTTTATACGCAATTCTAAATACCTCAAATTTAGTTTTCCTTCATTTTCTCTCCAGATTACGGGCTGTTCTCTTCAGGGCATGCGTATGACTATTATACCAAGGTGCAGGTGCTTGTTCTCTAACCTTTTTTAACCGGATGGGGGCAACGGTGTCTAATGTGCTAGTGAGGATAAGGTCTATGTTGTTAACCATTTCATCAAGATTATTAGCAGTTATGGGTTTAGTGAGAAATTGAGATAAATCAGGCAGGTTATTTATGAATCTGTCCTTAGTGGTTGGAAAAATAGTCCTACCAGGTCGATAACGTGGTGCAACACGGCTAATCTGCTCTACCGGTAGTGTGTACAGTATGAGATAATGGTCTGTGATGTCATCACTCTGAGGTAAAATATCTATCTCAGTGACGTCTGCTCCGTGGGATATTATTAATATTACTATAGGGCTATGGGCCTTGCTTAGGGGGCCAGCCGTGGTAGTTTGATGGGACTGGGATATGAACTTCAGAGCCAAAGTCCAATGACTTAACCAACAAGCTACCACATCTACAATATAAAGACTGGTGCTGTCCTTCAGAGCGATCTGCATCCCGGAGTCTACGGAGCCAGCCCGTGGCTGCTTGGGGCGTTCAGCAGCACCTAACTGTTCTCCAACTTTGGCCGTGGCTCCTGCAGCACCGAGAGCTTAAGTTTCGACCTCTGGAAGCACCTCACGCTCAGGTAAGACCTGCCAAGCCACTAATGCCACATACAGTGCAGCCTTAACCACATTCTTACTGGCAAAACACGGAACGGAATCTTCGAAGCAATCCGCTATTAACAGCAAATGGCAAAAAAAAAATTTTTTTGCATGATACTTAGCATCATGCCACTACATGATCGAGTATCTCTAAACAGTTTGGCCAGGTGGCTAATATAAGTGTGCTAGGTGTTTGAAATCTCACAGACTGCATAATTTCCTGTCAAAAATAAAATTAAACTGAGACACACATTGAACAAGGATGTTCAGATTAAACTGATTTGAGAGGACCCCATCCTCATCTGAGTGGTCGAAACCATGAATCATTATTCACTGATGAAGACTGATGGAGGGCAAAACAGTTTGTATCAATTGCAGTCCAAAGCTATCTTTACCCTGTATCATTAGGCTGTCAATGTTGGGCCATCCTCTTCAAACAATATAAAGATATAAAAAAGTGCCCGTTTTTATCAAGTATATCTGATTTCTTTTTTATACATTTATTGATAAGTCCAAAATTCTTCTTGCAGCAACATTTCTTAGCTTAACCCAATTTGATATTATTTTACTAAATTTCATGCGGTTTCCACAATCTTCCAGGTCTGATTGCACTCATTATGTCTGAATCTGAAAATCAGCTTACATTTGGAGCATGAGAACTACTGAAATCCTATACTGATTATAACTTTATAGACCATACAGCTGTAAACGTCTGGATTTTGAATGGTGTGGCAGTGCAAATCACAGGTTTATATTACAATTACAGGAACAAACCTGAAATCATGACTTTGAGGAAATTTGCTATAAGGATACATTAAATATTTATGGTAGGAGTCTAGAGTGTTGGGGCTTTATAACAGTTTACGATAAAGTTGACAAGAGTGAGAGGAATTTAGTATCTTTTGGTGTCTTGAACATATTAGACACACCCACACACACACACATATATACCGAGATACACAAGCTCGAGGAGATGTTACTGCAGCAGTAAATGTGGTTTAAAAAAAAACATGTGATGTACTGTATATCCTTCTTCCCAATTGTATATTCTTCTTTCCCCGATATTTGGGTAAAATACAAAAATCACAATATTCTGCTTGTGCACTATTTGTGTTGTGTCAGTTCAAAACCAAAGCAGAACACTAAGCTCCTTCATGGTACAAATGAAGCTAAGAACGCTAGGAGAAATTGCAGCTAGTCAGCAGCAGTCAGTTCTGCTTGCAACCCAGAGTTCAAGCCAAAATCCCCAAACACCACATGCCTCAGTAATCTGGGCACCAAGAACAGATCTTTTTCTCTTGACTTCAGCTCTTTAAAAGCTCTAAATATTTTGCTTTGTCTTCGAGAGCTGAAACGTGACTCACTGCTCTACTGAACCCAGAAGCGTGATGCTGAGATTCGAGTTTTCATACATATGTGCATTTAGTCAAATCAGGTGTGTTGATCACTTAAAATGCTGAACTGTGCAGTTTACTGCCACAAGGTAAAACTTGGTAAAAGTTTAGTGTCAGTCTAGCCAATCAGAGCATTTTGTGACCATTAGTGTACAATAATATAGCATGTAAGCATGTGCCACAGCTAATTTTAGTCCTGCTGCCCATGCAATGCATGTTTTTATTAGTAATTAGTAGTTTTTTACAAATATTCCAAAATGTTCTTTTTATATCTATTTCTTCTTATTCTTCTTCTTTCAGCTGCTCCCATTAGGGGTTGCCAGAGCGGATCATCTGCCTCCATACTACTCTGTCCTTCACATCTGCCTCTTTCAAACCAACTACCCACATGTCTTCCCTCACCACATCCATAAACCTCCTTCTTTGGTCTTCCTCTTTTCCTTCTTTCTGGTGGCTCCATCCTCAGCATTCTTCTACCGATATACCCCATGTCCCTCCTGTGCACATGTCCAAACCATCTCAATCGGGCCTTCCTCACCTCGTCTCCAAAACATACATGAGCGGTCCCTCTAATAAACTTGTTTCTAATCCTGTCCATCCTCATCACTTCAAATGCAAATCTCAACAACTTTAGCTCTGCTTCCTCCAGCTCCACCTCCTGTCTTTTACTCAATGCAACTGTCTCTACAAAATACAACATAACAGGTCTCACCACAGTCCTATAAACTTTCCCTTTCATTTTTTTCCTTCTCCTTCATTTCACAAGCCACTTGTGAAGCATAACATCTTCACGTTCATCACCCTATAAGAAACTCTCTTCACCTCCACTACACTCTTACTGTACTCTCCCTTCAGAATTACACCTATACCATTTCTCTTTCCATCCACACCATGATAGAACAGTTTAAACCCACCTCCAATGTTCCTGGCCTTACTTCCCTTTCCACTTGGTCTCCTGAACACACAGCATATCTACCTTTCTTCTCTCCATCATATCAGCTATCTCTCTCCCTTTACCAGTCATAGTCTTCTTCTTCTTCTTTCGGCTGCTCCCATTAGATGTCGCCACAGCGGATCATCCGTCTCCATACCACCCTGTCCTGTACATCTGCCTCTTTCACACCAACTACCTGCATGTCTTCCCTCACCACATCCATGAACCTCCTCTTTGGCCTTCCTCTTTTCGTCCTACCTGGTGGCTCCATCCTCAGCATTTTTCTACCAATATAATTCATGTCCCTCCTCTGCACATGTCCAAACCATCTCAATCTCGCCTCCCTCACCTTGTCACCAAAACATCCTACATGCGCTGTCCCTCTAATAAACTCATTTCTAATCTTGTCCATCCTCGTCACTCCCAACGAAAACCTTAACATCTTCAGCTCTGCTACCTCCAGCTCCACCTCCTGTCTTCTACTCAATGCCACTGTCTCTAATCCATACAACATCGCAGGTCTCACCACAGTCCTATAAACTTTCCCTTTCATTCTTGCAGATATCCTACTATCACAAATCACTCCTGTCACTCTTCTCCACCCACTCTACCCTGCCTGCACTCTTTTCTTTACTTCTCTAACACACTCTCCATTACTTTGCACTGTTGACCCCAGGTACCTGAACTCCTCCACCTTCTCCACCTCTTCTCCCTGCAACCGCACCACTCCACTGCCCTCCCTCTCATTCACACACATGTACTCTGTCTTACTCTTACTGACTTTCATTCCCCTTCTCTCCAGCGCATATCTCCACCTCTCCAGGCTCTTCTCAACCTGCTCACTACTCTCACCACAAATCACAATATCATCCGCAAACATCATAGTCCAGGGAGACTCCTGTCTGACCTCGTCCGTCAACCTGTCCATCACCACTGCAAACAGGAAAGGGCTCAGGGCCGATCCTTGATGTAGTCCAACCCTCACCCTGAACCAGTCTGTGGTTCCTACTGCACACTTCACTGCTGTCACACTGTCCTCATACATGTCATGCACCACCCTCACATACTTCTCTGACACACCTGACTTCCTCATACAGTACCACAGCTCCTCTCTCGGCACTCTGTCGTACGCTTTCTCTAAATCCACAAATACACAATGCAATTCCTTCTGTCCTACTCTATACTTCTCCATCAACATCCTCAAAGCAAATAAGGCATCTGTGGTGCTCTTCCTCGGCATGAAACCATACTATTGCTCACAGATGGTCACCTCTTCTCTCAGCCTGGCTTCCACTACTCTTTCCCATAACTTCATGGTGTGACTGATCAACTTAATTCCCCTGTAGTTACTGCAGATCTGCACACTTTACCAGTCATAGTACCACCATTTAAAGTACCAACCCAAACCTCCACTCTCTTATACTTCTCCTTTTCCTGCCGTCTTTGTAGATGTCTTCCTACTCTACTTCTCCTCCTTCGGCTATCAGTAGTCCAATTTCCACTGGTGCCCTGTTGGCTAACAATACCTGTGGTGGTTGTTGGTAACCCGGGCCTCGACCGATCCGGAATGAAATTTTGGTTCGTGATCCACATATTTGATTTGGCACATGTTTTACGCTGGATGCCCTTCCTAACACAACCCTCCCCATTTATACGGGCTTGAGACCGACACTGAGAGTTCACTGGCTTGTGGCTCCCTAATGGCTGGGTTCTTTTTATATTTATTTACATAAATCTATTTTGTCTGTGAATGCCAAAAATGTCTAAGCAATTCTTAACACCTCCAACTATTTTTATTAGGAATGAAATATTTAATAGCACTCATTTATGAAAGAACCGAAATGCACTTTTGAAACTTATGATGAAGCATTAAAAAAGTTGTACGATAAACTGAGCTGAGGCAGGACTTTTACATCAAATAATCCAAACTCTAATTCAAACCCATTATGCATAAGGACCTCATTAGTACTCTGAAATAGATCAACATTAAGCACACATCAATTACCGCTAGCAAACGTTGAAACGGGTTTCTCACAGCTCTCTGTAGAGTCAGGAAATATGGTCAGGAAATAAAGACAGTGGAATTACACCAGAATCTGAGATCAACACCATAGCTACAAAGATCCCGGTTCAGTTCCCAGCTAAAGCTGAAGAGTTTTTGTTCTTCCTATCATCTTTTGGGTTTCCTAAAGTGGTGTAAAGTATTTTTTTTTTTGCCTACTTTCTAGTTTTACTGAGTATTTAAAAAAGTATATATAGTATATATAGTATATAGTGTATATATAAGTATATCTAAAAAATGTTTATATATATATATATATATATATATATATATATATATATTTTATTTTTTTTTTTTTAATTCATTTGAATTTCATTAATACTAATTGCATCCAAATTAAAATTAAGAGCTACTAATATACTGTAGATAATCTGTAATATACTTACAGATTAAAGTCTCTGGTTACCAGCGTTTCCTCTATTTGCATTTTTTTCCCTGTGAATGCCAGCAGAAATAAACTTCTAAAACTTGGTATGAAACTATAAAATAGACATAAAATCATTTTAATCCTTTTAGTTTTTAAAAATTGATACATTTTCCTTTATTAGAAAACCAGCAGAAAGCTAAGAACTGAAGCAACTCTGCCGAATAATTGGAATGATTGGATCTCCGGTGAGTGGAAACACTTTTTGCAAAAAATGTTCTTGGGGAAATTACCCTAAAAATAAAAAAAACAGTAGTATATAAAGAGTATATAAAAGTAATGTGCAAAGTTGAAACCCAAAGAAACATGTTGTTGTCTTTAGATTAATTAGATAATGCTAACCCACTTTGCTAAATGCATCATAGTGTTGTGATGCTTAAGGGTGGCCAAGGCCATAGCTAGTTAGCATCGATATGCTAGAGTGGTACGAGGAAGAGCATAATTGTGGATTGCATTGTAAAAATGCGTGGCATTTATTTTATGATTGTTTGTTATGCAGAATAGCCGAATGCAAAGTGATTATTATAACAAAGGTACATTAGAAATGTATTAATTTGTGTTAAATAGTATATTTTTTGATGATATTCTAATTCATTTCATGTTATACCTGTGTGTTAAACAGCTTATTTTGTAATGCATTACATAATGTAAATGAATTCATTTACAATTCCCTGTTAAATAATTCATGGTAACTAAATTGTTATTGCAAAAAATCAGTGATGTAACAAAAAAAAAAGTTAGTGGTCTCATGATAAAAAAAGGAAAAAAAAAAAAAGAGATAATTTATTGTTTGTACCATTTTGTTCAGATTGTTTTTTTTTTTTTTTCTTTCTTTCAGTACTAGAAAGTCTGGATGAACCGGGATGGCAAACCTAGCCCAGCGAGACTGGTAGACAATCTTTTACAGAGTGGCCAGCCACTGAGCTGTCGACAGAGGAGCCTTGATTTGCGTTGAGAGTGCAAGATAAGGCATCATTCACACATAGTAGACATAGTAGTGTTACAACAAGAGAACTTGAAGATGAGGAACTAAACTCTTGCTTAAACACACATTAAACACCAATTCTCAGGGGTAATTACATCCTAATGGTTCCTCTTACTCCTGACACCTCCCTACCCATTCTCACCTTCCCCTTGTCTCTAAATGATGCTGTTCAGGTGCAGCAGGTTCCTTGACCCTCAGATGAAATATGAAATGTTTTGATCCAACCAGATCCAGTCCAGCTGACATGGAAATAAAGCTTTTTATATTTATTACTAATTGGTGAGCCAGTGGCGACTGTGGCAAGTGTTAGAACAGAAAGTCCTTGTGAAGCTATGTGGAATAAAACCTTGAGAGGAACCATACATAAAAGGGAACCCATCTTCATGTAGGTGGCACAGAATGTCTTTTCATTATATTTATATCATTGTTGAAGTGTGCTGTTTGGTGACCGGCACTTAAACAGACAACTGAATAAAGAAATTAATGAATAGTATAGTATAGTATAGTATAGTATAAAAAACTTTCTTTCGGCTTCTCCCATTAGGGGTCGCCACAGCGCATCCTCTGTATTTATGATCCGCATGTTAGATTTGGCACATGTTTTATGCTGGATGCCCTTCCTAACGCAACCCTCCCCATTTATCCGGGCTTGGGACCGGCACTAAGAGTGCACTGACTTGTGCAACCCTAATGGCTGGGGTTGGTTCCCTGACCGGGGATCGAACCCGGGCCGCAGCGCTGAGAGTGCCGCATCCTAACCACTAGACCACCAGGGGAGTATAGTATAGTATAGTATAGTATAGTATAGTATAGTATAGTATAGTAGAGTTGAGTTGAGTTGAGTTGAGTTGAGTTGAGTTGAGTTGAGTTGA
>JAAIIK010000114.1:697374-729516 GCA_014706435.1 Silurus glanis
TCTATCTATCTATCTATCTATCTATCTATCTATCTATCTATCTATCTATCTATCTATCTATCTATCTATCTATCTATCTATCTATCTATCATTATACTTATACACATATTATGTTTTTTGTATACATGATCTAATCCCAAGTATGAGGTTATACATCGTCTTCTTCTATTAATTCACTATATAATGGACATTTTTCATTATGGTGTGAGTTGCTGTCTCTAGAATTGTTCGAATTTTATAGCCTGTAAACTCTACAAAGTTTTCATGCAAATGTATCCCAAAAAACTGTTTGCTGTTTGAACCATTCAAAATGTTTCCCAAAGGCTAGAATTCAATTTCAAATCATTTGCAACGTTTTATTATAGTCCAGGTTTCAGTATCTAAATGGCTTTGAGGAAGTAACACAGTGAGGGAGCGTATCCAAAACACCCGACCTAATGTATCACAACTTCTTATATAAGGTTAGCATTAGCATCACAGACAGAGCATCATCCATCATTGCACATGCTGGGAAACCGGCGAAGAGATCCATCACTGGGTTGCTATGTTTTTGCACAAACATTTTTCATACCTGGACAGAAATTTGTCACTATGAGATCAAGGAAAGTAAAATAAAAAAAATAAAATCATATTTAGTCTAACATTTTATATATATATATATATATATATATATATATATATATATATATATATTGTAGCTGTCAGGATAATGGACAGAGGTCACATGTCACCAATCACTCACACCTGCTTCTTGTCACCTTGATTAGGACTTAGATATTTTTCTCACCTTTCACAGCACACTCAATCTGTGTTTGGAACCACTCGCTATTTACTTCACCAGGCAGTGTTGGTCATTTTGAAGTGAATTCTGAGTGAGTAACTTTATTCCATAAGTTTGCTTATTCATTTGTACCCACAATGCACTTGATTTTGAGTGTACAATCAATGTACACCAGTGGTGTACAGTAATCAAGTACATGTAATTGGTTAGTGTACTTAGGTAGCTTTTTTGAGAATCTGTATTTTACGGAAGTATTTAATTTGGGAAGACTTTTACTTCACTACATTTTGAAGTCAAATATTTTACTTTCCACTCAAGTTTCCTTTTTATTTATGAGTGGGGGAAAAAAAACTGGACACACACACAGCAAGCCACCAATCATTGTCGAGCGTGCTTTGTTTTGATTGGCGCTTGGTGGTATCTACTTATCACCAACATACAGTTCAGAGTCAGTACAACAGCAAGCCGAACATTTTGAGAGGAATAAATGATGGAAGAAACTCATGACTCATTGCCCCAACATGGCCATGTACGATTTTTTGGAAGTAATTGAAAAGGTTTTGGGCTTATGACAATTGTAATAGATACCAATCAGTGTTTAACTCATGAATATCATTTTATTAATAGATTGCTGTGCTGAGAGTCACATTAGAGTCTTTTCACATAAACTAAATTGGTTAAGTAAACTTTTGTCTTGTGACAAATTATAATAGGAGCATTTATAGCCATAATAAATCAGTTCATTGGACATTTAAATACATTTCAAGGCAAATACATTTGTACTTTTACTTAAATGAAAGTTTAAAGGGACACTGTTACTTTTACTGGAGTCATATTTTACTGAGTGGATCTCTATTCGAACTTTAAGTACATGGAATCGTCCACCACTGATATCTGGTATCAAAAATTTTCGAACTCTGTTTACAAGAAAGTACTTTATTTAGCTACATTTTCACACTATCACCTTTAATATAATCCCCTTGCACAGCAACATACAGAGCTCATAGAGTTCCTGTCACTTCTGGAATATGTCCTGAAAGTCGTGTTTTCGAAGTGTGTCAAGCAACTTCTGCAAATAGCGATTTAGAAAAGAACCAGTTAACAACATTAGTCTCGAAATTCTTTGATACCACGTGGTTTACTT
This sequence comes from Silurus glanis, assembly GCA_014706435.1. NCBI lineage: Eukaryota > Metazoa > Chordata > Actinopteri > Siluriformes > Siluridae > Silurus > Silurus glanis. The sequence continues at coordinate 699,300 of JAAIIK010000114.1, forward strand.
AATAAAAAACTATTTTCCATTCTGCAACACGACATATCGCAAAAGAAAACCTTCTGGTCAGGTAAAGACGTTTTGCCAAAACAAAAATATCTGCAAACTAGCAAGACCAGTTACATTTTACCTCATTAATGGCTAAAGTCAGTTTGAGAACAGTGACATGCCATTAGGCCTATGAAAAGGTTCTGTATATAAAGTGTGGTCTTTCACTATACAAGTCATTCGCTCATTTTCAATCGCTTCATCCTATACAAGTATATTCAACTGCCATGCGCTATATTGGGATTAGCATATAACTGAACAGGTTAACAGATTTTTGTCTAAGTTTCATGATAATCAGTCTTTTTAATTATATTTTTTTAATTTACATTTTAAATTCACCCTTCGGTCTTTATACTACAGTAGCATTGATGCTAAAGTGATATAGTGGTGCTAATTTATTACATTTTTTCTAGGAGTTTGCTATTCAGTTCATTCAAAACAACATGGTAAAAGGGTCTTAAAACAAGGGTCTTAAAACAAGGAAATATATATAAATATTTCGCTATATAGTGTACAGCATAAGGACTGACTCAAGGTTAAAAAAAAAGCCTGTGTGTAAGCTAACTAAAAAAATCTAATAAAAAATAAATTTCCCTTTCCAGCTAGCATACACAGAATGCTAGCGTCAACTCTTAGCATTCCGGTCGTGCTCAGCTTGTATTTAACCCACATATTTGACCTCTCTTTATTTAAAATTCCATTTTCACCTGTTTGGAGAGCAGCTAAAGGCGTTTAAAAAATAATGAATGCACCCCGTCCTGTGATACGCAGCTAGCATTAGCATATCGGAAGTAGCGCGATCCATCATAACGCGCTTGAGATGAGGAGCGATCCATCACGGAGCAACGCTAACATTTTTAGCATTCATCCCTAGTGATTAGCAGGACTCAGGGAAAAAAAAGCTTCTGAGGGAAGCAGTTCATCAGAAAATGCACAAGAACAAAAAAAAAAAAACATTAGGACAAATGGGTCATTTACACACCCCCACACACACACACACACACAGATGCGTAGCAGGGGGATATAGTTGAGCTGTGCTATTAAAATATTTCCAGCTAGCATAGCTTTTGCTTACATGCTGCTTTTTCGTGCTGTCGCTGCAGTCACCGTGATTAAACAATCAGAGCGAGTCATTTATTACAACACCGCAATTATTCATGTTTGTACTGCGGTACACGTAGATTTATCGCTAATACAAATGTCACTGCATCTCCATCCAGCCACTTTGTGATTCCCACAATCTGCTAACTATATTAGCAAATATCACTTTGTGCCTCTCATTGGATTCCTCTATTTGTTTTAATTGACAATTGATTTCTTGACATATATAGATTTCTTGATGTATACTGTATTATAGCTCTTTCCTCACAAGCCTCTTTTTTTTACTCTATCTCTCATGTTATCAAAAAAGCACCTTTGAAAAGTCTTATGTCAGAAAACAAGTTACCACACGTTATGGGATTATCCCCTGACTGTTGCAAAAACGAACAAAACAAAAAAAACAAAAAAAAGCAGTAACGACATTTTGTTTGTGAACATATCAGTGTTTTTTTTTTTCTTTTGATGAACAATTTGTTCACTTGTATGGTTTAAATCCTGCCCATGTTAAAGGGCATGACTGCTTTGGTGGTTGTGAAGGAGTATCTCCTTGGTCATTGAACAGTGAATGAGACTTAGAAATGAATCTGAACTCAAGGAACTAGTTTGTGAATGCATTTAATGAAATGAATGTGAACAATACGAATGAATACATATATTTTTGTTGTTTCTTTGTGTTACTGGATCAGTGAGAGGAAAACGGGAAATTGTATCTCAGTGGTTAAGATGTTGGACTTCTTGAAGGTTGTGAGTTCAAAATCAAATCATGGCCACGCTGCCAATGCCAACTTTATCCCTAACCCTCAACCCTCGCTCGGGATAAAGGCGTCTGACAAATGCCATGAATGTAAATGTAAATAAGAAATGGTGGAGCCATGGTATGCAGAGAATGTAGCAATTTGGACTTTTATACCTCAATTTATTTTTTATTTTTATCTCAAAGCAGCTATACACAGATTATGCGGTGATAAAGCATGAAAAACGAAAGATTGTTCTTTATAAGTCTAAGTTTACAGTTGCCCTAATGAGCAAGCCTGTGGCAAATAAAAACTCCCTGTGATGACATTAGGAAAAGAGGGAATCCTCATCCTTATCTGGATGGCACCGAATGTTCATTCATTACAGTTAAACGATGTTGAGGTGTGCAATGATGGTCATCAAATGCATCCTGTAATCCTGAGCCATTGTAGCAGACTGTTGCCATTAAATACTGTCCAAATCCCTCCTCAACGCTCCTGTTCTTACTCCGTAATTTCATGGATTTCCAGGCGGTTGATGAGAAACATCCCCAGCTGCACAGATTGGACTCCAATCAAAGAGAACATCATCCAAAGACAGGTCAGATCCGAGGAGAAGAGAAAGGCAGGAACACTGGTTATGGTACCGCAGGAGGGTTTTAGGGTAACTAAAAGGGAGAGCCAGAAGGCAACACAGACATGAGGGATCTCTGGAATAAGAGACGCCACCACACCACCGTCAACAAACCTGAGTGAGCGTGTGCGAGTAAGGACCTACATCTGCACAAAGAACATAATCATAATAATAATTATCATTATCATCAATCATCATCAATCATCCCAATAATAACAGCAATAAATCTTTTTTATTGGCACGCTCCTTCACACTTCATGGACTAAGCTACAGCAAAAAAACTGTAAAAGAGTAAATCATTAGCTGAACGTATTGAAGGAATGCGCTGACAGAGTCTGAACGAGACTGGTAGACATGCTGAATCTAAATACATGAACCAACTGAAGGAGCTGAATGAACTGGATGAATAAATGGAAAATCTGCTGACTCACCGGTGTCAGCTCGGTTGATATTAGCATGCGGGTCGTTCAGTGGTCCATGCAAGGAGATAAAGAGGGGGGGAGAGAGAGAGAGAGAGAGAGAGAGAGAGAGAGAGAGAGAGAGGGGGGGGGGGGGGGGGGGGTTAAGAAATGGTGCACTTGAAAAGCAGTAAATAAAGACTAAACCTGGACTAAGACGATCCTTGTTTATAGACAGACACATAGTAGATGCATTTATTTGTCACATGTACATTCTGCACAGTGAAATGATTTCTTTTCTCAGAGTGCTTAAGGGCCTTGCTCAAGGGCCCAGCAGTTGCTTGAAGCTTCTAATTGCCCAACCTTCTAATTTTTAACCCAGGGCCTTAACCATTGAACTACCAGTTCACTGAAAATAGAAACATATTCAGACAGACAGACAGACAGACAGACAGACAGATAGATAGATAGATTTTTATAGCATGAATATATTACAGCATAATCCACTATACATTAATGTGTTCTTTATAGCATAATATCACTATACATGAATGTCAAATTGTTCCTTTTTTATTATTATTGTAAAATGTAAACTACATTATGCACTTTTTCTTTTTCAAAATTACAATCAGTATCCTCATTCCTGACCGCTCTCAAAACTAGCACTGGTTCTACATTATTAAAGGCTAATTAAAAATATATATGTAAATAATTAAAGGTTATTAAATCAGTGAAGGAACCTGGAGAAATCATTTTGGTGAAAAAGATTCGCGTCACTGGGACGACTCAAAATTGCCACCTATCACTGAAACCATTTGGTCTCCAGAATTGGACGGTTCCCACTGAAATAAATACCTTGTATATGCTATATTCCATGTGTACGAGCTACAAGATCTCCTGTGGTCTGATTCTTGGGAACACTAATTACGATAAATAAAAAAGAAACACACTAATAAACTCTAATAATTAGCATTGTGTGAAATGAACGCGCTGTGAGGTGGAAAAAAAGGAACAGTGGCATGAAAAGAACAAATAACTCATAATTTAATTAAATAAATAAATATGAATAAATGGTTATTATAATAGTATTAATACATTTCTGTGCTTGTATTTGGGATTTTGTTGCAGTGTATCAGGACCATAATTACAGCATCAGGATGGTATGTGAAAGTGTGAGAGTGTGAGAGAGAAAGAGAAAAAGAGAGAGAGACAGCTATAATGAGTTATATATAAATTATCCCTAATAAACAAGCCAAAGGCAACAGTGCTGAGGAAAAATTCCCTGTGATCAGATGAGGATGAAACCCTGAGTGGAACCAGACTCACAACAGGAGCTCATTCTCATCTAGATGACACCTTATAGTGCAATAACAAATAATTTCTCTCCGATATCGCTGTAGTTTTTCAGCAAAAAACGCAATTGCGCAAACATGGATTTACGAAGCTCATTAGAAAGAGCATCAGAGACATTTTTGGTGTCTGCTGTAACAATTTAGACTTATAAACTGTTCAGTGATTGAGACTTGAGCGCAAATTGTACGTATGTTATTGCAGGTCTACAGTTATCCCAGGATAATCCTCATTCTTTCTGTCGCTCTTGATTTAACTTATTTATTTACAATTTCTCTTCTAAATAATTCATTCTTTCAAATAATACCTTCATCCCAAAGCGAAATTTTTACCATGTCCCGTTCAAGTGAACACATTGCTGTGTGTAGTTACACATTCACTTAAAAAGCAATATCAGTATTCCCCTAATGCCTACCTGGAGCTGGCATTACCTCAGGATGGCTTAAGATGGGTAGAGAAAGAGAAGCAGTGGAAAAGAATTAGCGTAGCCGCTGTTCCTAATATTAACAAGTTGATAAGGTGCATTCAATCAGCTGTACTGGAGCACAAGGTAGTGATATGTGTTATATGTAGGACTCGCTAAAAAGATTCTGCATTGAAACTGGGAGAGTGTGTCTGTCATTAAAATTCCATTTTCACCTGTTCGTAAAGCAGCTAAAGGCGTTTAAAAAAATAACGAATGCATCCCGTCCTGTGATACGCAGCTAGCATTAGCATATCGGAAGTAGCGCGATCCATCATAACACGCTTGAGATCGGGAGCGATTTTGGACTAATTGTAGCTTGTTTATTGATGATGCAGGACAACCACCTAGTAATGCATTACAATAGTCCAGTCTGGAGGTCATGAACGCACGGACGAGCTTCTCTGCATCAGATATAGACATGTTTCTTAGCTTAGCAATATTTCTAAAGTGGACAAAGCCTGTTTTTGTAATATGGTTAATATGATTTTTAAAAAACAAGTTGCTGTCCAAAATAACTCCCAGGTCTTTTATTGTTGAACTAGTATTTACAGTACATGCTTCTAAACTGGTTAAAATGCTGGAGCTTCTGTGTACTGTTTTTTTTTTTTTTTTTTTTTTTGTGCCAATTAGCAAAATATAGATAAAATATATAGCTGGGTATCATCAGCATAACAGTAGAAACTAATCCAATGCCTTCTAATTATATTTCCCAATGAAAGGATGTATATTGTCAAAATTAGTGGTCCTAGAACTTAACCTTGTGGGGTGCCAAGGGACTTAACCTTGTGGGGTGCCAACTCTTCAAAGATTTTAATTTTTTTTTGTAAGAAGGAGCAGAACTGGGCAGACACAATCTTTTCTAAAATCCCAGACAAAAACGAAAGGTTTGAAATGGGTCTGTCCAAATTAGTTTTCTTAATGAGGGGTTTAATAACTGCCAACTTGAGGGGTTTAGGGAAGTGAACTAAATATTGCGAGACTTTAATAATATTGAGAAGAGGCTCACCAGCTGTATGTAACACTTTCTTTGTTAATTTAGCCACGCTACTAAAAAAGAACCTGGGATTGTTTAGGTTGTTTTCAATAGGTTTTCTCAGGTGTGCAGTCCTAACAACGTTTAGCCTGTCTGTAGCTGAGCATTCTGTCTTTGTATGCAATTCTAAAAACCTCTAATTTAGTTTTTCTCCATTTTCTCTCCAGATTACAGGTTGCTCTCTCGTGGGAGAGAGATGACTATTATACCATGGTGCAGGTGTTTTTTCTCTAACATTTTTTAATCGGATGGTGGCAACGGCATCTTATGTGCTAGTAAGGATAGTGCCTATGCTGTTAGCCATTTCATCAAGATCATTAGCATTTAGGGGTTTAGTGAGAAGTTGAGAAAGATAAGGCAGGTTACTTATAAATCTGTATAGTATCTGTATAGTATCTGTATAGACAATATTCCTACCAAGCCGATAACGTGGTGAGACTCAGCTAATCTGCGCTACCGGTAGTGTGTACAGTATGAGGTCTGTGATTTAAAATGTGAGTTAAAATATCTATATCAGTGACATCTGCTCTGTAGGATATCATCAAGTCTAGTGTGTGAATAAAACTATGAGTTGGTCTAATGATGTTTTGTTCAATTCCAAGTGATGGTTTAACCTCAATCTTTACGTATAGCTGTATGTATATTTGCGCACATTCGTCTGCCGCTGTCTGTCTGTTTACTTGTCAATATATGAATAAAATGTTAGTGGACACTTGACCCTAAGATTGCTATGTGCTTTTTGGACATCCCATTCCTAATGTAGTCTCCATTTGCTCTTTTAACCTCTAATCTTCTGGGAAGATGTAGAATTTGAACATGGCTAAAGAGTTGATGCTAACATTCTGTGCATTGTAGCTGGTAAGGGAATGATAATTCGTTTTATTTAGCTTGCACACGGTTTTTGGGGAATTAAAGTCATAATCTTTGCCCCAAACAATGGTGTATCTGTCTGTCTGTCCATCTGTATACCATTGTCAATCTTTCTGTATATTCCTGTCTATGTTTCTCTCCCTTTTCGTACGCCTGCTTATTCCCCAAATGCTTATGTCTGTATATAGTCACCGCACATATCCAAGATGGCGCCGCTGTGTTTGGCCTGCCACTTGCTCCTCTGTTTTTTCATGTTTGTTTTTGCTACCGTCTCATCGTTTATTGTGTATGATCGCACCACGCCACTGGAATTGCGTTTTATAACCAATCGCCTGTTGAATACCCAGTCCTTTAAACCACCACCGCCACTGTTGACATTAATTCCTCCTTTCCTGAGACGCCCTGTCTGTCTGCTACCAGGCAGGAAGCGCCGCAGAAGGCGTGGTCGGAGAGGCGGGCTACATGCCAGGCTGAGGACTCACCTGGATTCTCCACCTTCGAGGTGTAAAGATCAACCAGGATTTGGCAATGCTAGAAGATCGCGGGAATGCTACCGATGGCTTCGGCCGGTTGGCTCCAACACTGGCGTTCCATTTTTGTGTCCCCGCCGCGCTGAAACATCCACCCAGGGTTGTGTTCAAGGAAACCTCCGTCAAATTCCTCGTGTGACATCGTCGCCTGCCAACTTTTCCTCGTTCCGCATGGCACTTTGTAACACCAGATCGCTCAATAACAAAACATTTGTCCTCAATGATGTCATCTCCTCTCACAATCTGGATCTGTTTCTCCTCACCGAAACCTGGCTTTCCCCAGGTGACGTCAGTGCCTTTTCGGAAATCCTCCCCTCTGGTTACCTTTACCTAAACACGCCGCGGCAAACGGGTAGGGGCGGGGGGATAGCCACTATACACAGACAGTCCCTGAAGTACCGCCAGCTGTCCACTAGAGGGTATTCCAGCTTTGAGTTACAAGTATCTGTGCTCACTCTACCCTGTCCGATCTTATGTGCAGTAATTTACCGGCCGCCCAAATCAAACAAGGATTTTTTAATTGAGTTCTCAGAGTTTCTGTCAGAGTTTGTAGCAAAGTTTGACAATGTTCTAATCTGTGGTGACTTTAACATTCATGTTTGTTGCCCCGCTGATAAACCTGCTAATGATTTTAAGGCACTTTTAGACTCATTAGATCTGGCTCAGTCCATCTCCTGTCCCACCCATAGGTTAGGTCACACTCTTGACCTTATTATCTCTCGTGGAGTGATTGTGTCAACTTGCGAGGTCATGGATTTTCCCATCTCTGACCATTCTCTTATACGGTTTGACATTTGTGCTGTTTCACCTGCAAAAACGTCTACTGCCCCTCATCGCCGTCGCATTATTACCTCATCTACAGTCGAGGATTTTATTGCTGCCTTCTCTGTTTCTGATCTCGCCTCTACTACTGAACTGGCATCGCCTCTTTGTCCGGACCGTTTCCTCGCCTCCTTCCATACCACCTGCTCCCAGATTATGGACTCTGTCGCACCCTATAAGGTAAAGTCCACCAATGTTCCTGCGGACCCCTGGCTCAATGATACAACTCGGGCCCTCAGACGCCGGTGTAGGCAGGCTGAGCGAAAATGGAAGAAGGATAGGCTGCAGGTGTCACTCGAGATGTTTAGGGACAGTCTTGCCACCTATCAGAGTGCATTGAAGGAAGCTAAAGGACAGTACCTCTCTGCTCTCATCAACAGCAATAGCCACCGCCCTGGAATTTTATTCAGCACTATCAATTCTGTCATAAATCCGGTGTCTGTCGCCTTGAATGACGTTTCTGCAAACACATGCAATGCTTTCAAGCAACATTTTTTGGACAAGGTTTTGTCTGTTAGGCAAACTATTACACAAATCCCTGCTGTTGCCATCTCTACTCGTGCAGCGCATTGTGTGCTAGAGAACTTTGATGCAGTTACTTTGGTGGACCTCAAAAAAGCTGTTCATGAGTTGAAGCCAACCACCTGCCCTCTAGACGCTGTTCCTGCCAGGATTTTGAAGGAGGCTGTTGACATCATAGGTCCCATCCTTGTCTCCTTCATAAACAGTTGTTTTAGCATGGGTACTGTTCCCGTTGCTCTCAAACATGCTGTTGTTAGACCGCGACTCAAGAAACCCAATCTTGATCCCTCCGCACTATCCAAATTCCGCCCTATGTCATTTCTGTCGAAGTTGATGGAGAAGCTTGTTTTCACCCAGCTTCAGTCTCACCTTCAACTGCACGACATTGGTGATACATTCCAGTCTGGCTTTAGGTCGAGACATAGCACTGAATCAGCGTTATTGAGGGTCCACAATGACATTCTTGGAGCCCTGGATGGAAAAAGCTCTGTGGTTCTGGTGTTACTGGACCTGACCGCTGCATTTGACACCGTGGATCATGCCATCCTCATCTCTCATCTTCAGCATGTTGTTGGTCTGCAGGGTGCGGTGCTTAGTTGGTTTTCATCATACCTCACTAACAGAACTTTCTCAGGTGTGCTAAATGATCATTCTTCATCGGTTGCTCCTCTGTCATCTGGTGTGCCTCAGGGATCTATTCTTGGTCCCATTCTGTTTTCCCTCTATATGCTGCCACTTGGCCAACTCATTTCCAAACACGAAGTTCAATTTCATTTCTATGCTGACGACCTCCAGATTTATCTTCCTGTGATTCTGAGTGATAATTCTGCATTGGACCCTCTTCATAACTGCCTTCAGGATGTTAAACAGTGGCTTTCCCAGAACTTCCTTCATCTGAACGAAGCAAAAATTGAATATATCCTGTTTAGCCCGGACTCACCCAGCAGTTCTCTGAGTTTTGGTCCTCTAACACCTCAGTTTGCGCCTACCGTGTGCAACCTGGGTGTTATTTTTGACCAAAGTATGTCATTCGAGAAACAGATCAGTGCAGTAGTGAAGGCGAGCTTTTACCAGCTAAGACTCCTCAGCAAGGTAAAACCATTTCTGTCCCAAGCTGACCTCGAAAAAGCTGTACATGCCTTCATCAGCTCGAGGATTGACTACTGCAACGCTCTCTACATTGGACTCAATCATTCTCTTCTCAGTCGGCTCCAAATGGTACAAAACGCGGCAGCACGTCTTCTCACCAACACCTCAAAACGATCACACATCACCCCGGTCCTCCGCTCGCTTCACTGGCTTCCGGTGCGGTATAGGGTGGAGTATAAGGTTTTGTTGTTCGTTTTCAAGGCCATCAATGGTCTTGCCCCAGCCTACCTCACCGAATTAATAACAGTTTACCAACCAGCCAGAACTCTCCGTTCCTCTGGACTTACCTCTCTGGTCATTCCTAAATTCCGATATAAAAAGTTTAGTGGTCGGTCATTTTCTGTCCAGGGACCAAAGCTGTGGAACGCACTCCCAGCTCACATCCGATCCATCACTGTGCTGAGTGTTTTTAAATCACAGTTGAAAACTTTTTTATTCATACAAGCTTTTAACACGTAGCCCTGCTTCAACTGCTATTTTACTTATATTTTGTGTTCTTATATTTTTACATTTTTATATTTCTTATATTTTTATTGATTGTGTTGTTTTTACTGGAAAGTGCCTTGTGCTCCTTTTGGTTGCTGTAAGGCGCTATACAAATAAAGCCTGATTGATTGATTGATTGATATAGTCTGTCTGTGTCTGTCTGCCTGTCTATATATCTGTTTGTCTAGCTTAAATAACCCTAGCTGTCGATCTGCGTGTCTATTTGCCTATACATGTGTTTGTCTTTAAAACGTTCCATATTGCTGTATGTATATTTACCAGTGGTGAGCGGTCAGGGCCAGCAAAGCCTTCTCTGCTGGACTAAACACAATCAGAAGCACTGACCTACATTTACAACCTAAATTCTAATATTTCTTTCATGAAATTGTATAAATTTATTCCCACAGTCTATTCTCTTAATTCCGTAGCGTTTCTCTTGGCTGCACTGCTTCCAGTACGTGTATGTGGATGTTAGATTTTTTTGTCCAATCAGATTTCAGCCACTATGTGCTGCCATGTCAATCTAATCTGCCCAGGGCCTTCAAAGTCAATACTGCTGACCCTTTTACATAGTTTTCTTAAGAAATAGCTCTGTTTCTATAACCAATCAGATTGGTGATTGAAAAATGGTGTAGGGGTGATTCTGAAGGAAGAGTTTAGTAAGAGTGTAGTGAAGGTGAAAAGAGTTTCTGATAATGTTGAACGTGAAGCTGGAAGTTGAAGGGGTGATAATAAATGTCATCAGTGCCTATGCTCCACAAGTGGGTTGTGAGATGAAGGAGAAGGTAACAGTCTGGAGTGAGTTGAAGGTGTATCTAGGAATGAACGATTGGTGATTGGGGCAGACTTTATTGGGCATGTAGGTGAAGGGAACAGAGGTTTTAAGGAGGTGATGGGTAGGTATGGCCTTAACAGGAGGAATGTGGAAGGGCAGATGGTGGTAGATTTTCCTGAAAGAATGGAAATGGCAGTGGTGAACACTTATTTTAAGAAGAAGGAGGAGCATAAGGTGACGTATAAGAGTGGAGGAAGGTGCACACAGGTGGACTATGTTCTATGTAGGAGAAGCAACCTGAAGGAGATTGGAGACTGTAAGGTGTTGGCAGGGGACAGTGTAGCTAAACATCATCGGATGGTGGTCTGTAGGATGGTTTTGGAGGTGAAGAAGAAGAGGAAGAGAGTGAGGACTGAAATAAGAATAAGATGGTGGAAACTGAAGGTGGAAGATTGTAGTATGAGATTCAGGGAAGAGGTCAGACAGGGGCTCGGTGGTGGTGAAGAGGTGTGGGATGATTGGGCAACTATTGCAGAAGTGATAAGGGAGACAGCTAGAAAGGTACTTGGTGTGATATCTGGAAATAGAAAGGAAGCCAAAGAGACGTGGTGGTGGAATGAGAGAGTGCAGGAAAGCATAAGGAGAAAGAGGTTAGCGAAACAGAATTGGGATCGACAGAGTGATGCGAAAAGCATGCAGAAGTACAAGGAGATGCGGCAGCAGGAAAAGAGGGATATGGCGCAAGGAGGTGGACCTGGAGGTAGCAGAGCTGAAAATGTTGAGGTTTTCGTTGGGAGTGATGAGGATTGACAGGATTAGAAATTAGTTTATTAGAGCGACAGTGCATGTATTACGTTTTGAAGACAAGGTGAAGAAGGCGCGATTGAGATGGTTTGGACATGTGCAGAGGGACACGGGGTATATCCGTAGGAGAATGCTGAGTATGGAGGCACTAGGAAGGAGGAAACGAGGAAAACCAAGGAGGAGGTTTATGGATGTGGTGAGAGAAGACATGCAGGTAGTTGATTTAAAAGATGTAGAGGACAGGGGGGGTATGGAGAAGGATAATCCGCTGTGGTGACCCCTAATGGGAGAAGCCGAAAGAAGAAGAAGATTCATTATGGTTTAGAACCCATTCAGCTTACTTCATTAAGCTTATTAAATTGATCACACATTTGTGGACACCAGACCATAAGATTAGTATGTACTTTTTGGAACACTACTTTTCCACATTTAGCCACATTTACACACTTTTCATAAACTCTATTCTTCTGGGAAGATGTTCCACTAGATTTTAGAGTATGTTTCTGGAGATTAGTGCTCATTCAGAAACAAGGGTGTTAGTAAAGACAAGTACTGATGCATGGTGCCTGGGGTGAAGTCAGTGTTCGAATTAATCTCAATGGTTCTTCCACTCCAACCATGCAAAGCAGCCTTTGTGCACATGGTTTGGCTCTGCTTGTTTAACAATGCAATTCTATGTCTCTATTGTAGAGAAGATCCACAAATGGCTACAAAAGTCAGGTGTCCCAATTCCTTTGTCCATATACTGTAACACAACTGACTCGGTATATTATTTTGAATGCGTTATATCATTCCTTTTTAAGACACCGGATTCAGTTTAATAACACTTTCGACCGTTTAATGTTTAATGTTCATGTTTGACCTTGATGCAAAATCACACAGCCCATTAAAATTCATGTTTAGACAAAAAAATTTTCCTCTGAACATGAAGGATTTCACTGATAGTTGAGTTTTACGGCAATTGAACAATGCAAAGTGCGTGGGTGGGTGGCTGGGTTGGGGGCAGATTTCCTTCATTTTCTTCATTCCCATGGAGCATTTCAACAAAGAATCTAACAAAGATGAATAGGTTTAGGTTTGATGGTGTATCGTAACCCAGGAAATGTGTGTAGCTTGTAATTTAAGGACTTGTTATATCTTTCAGCCATCCCAAGTCTTCATTTGTAGATCTTTTTGGCATCTTATATACAAACAGGTTCCCTGGTGGTCTAGTGGTTAGGATGCGGCGCTCTCATCGCTGTGGCCCGGGTTCGATCCCCGGTCAGGGAACCAACCCCAGCCACTTTCAGTGCCGGTCCCAAGCCCGGATAAATGGGGAGGGTTGAGTTAAGAAGGGCATCCAGCGTAAAAACTTATGCCAAATCAAACGTGCGGAGGATCCGCTGTGGCGACCCCTAATGGGAGAAGCCGGAAGAAAGTTTTTTTAATATACTCTTGCAAACATTATACCTTGTTTTTCACTAAACTTATTTATCATCCACAGATCGTAAAGCCACAAAATGAGTGTGTAAGCTGAAAACAACCTGGCCATTGACCCTTCTTGTTAGTATAAGTGTAAATGTTTTTCCTGGGTACAGTGTTTTTTGTCTGTATGCTGATGTAAGCTGTCAAAACAGATGCCTATTCTTCATTATTAACGATTAACTGTCCTGTTGTTTTACTGTTGTCCCTAAGACGTTCCACTCGGTGTGCGTCCGCGTCAAGTTCCTCCGAACAAATCCAGATCACTAACCCTAAGGGTGTTGTGTTTCACTTTGTCCACTTTGGTGACTCGTCCTCTCCGAGTTCAAGGTTCTTATGGTTTCACCAGGCATCCAATTAATGATACAGTCCAGGACTGGAAGGCTTACATTTTGTTTCTGGCAAGTCTGTATTAGTGCTTTTCTATCATAGGTTACAATACAAAAAATGTTCTGCATATCAAGATTCAAAATTAATAGCTACAATTAATGTACGAGGTGTAGAGAAGCTGTGTGGCACCGCAGCTGTGTGGCACCGCAGCTTATTGTGTCTTTTAACCTGGAGAGTGATTTTTGAGTGATTTCTCCTTTTATATCTCTCCGTGTAGCTTTTGTAGCACTTGACACATTTGGTTTCAGGAAAGAAAACTGATGAAGCTAAAGCACTACACTAAAGGTCAGTTACATCCATCAGGAGGAGGGAGTGTGTGTGTGTGTGTGTGTGTGTGTGTGTGTGTGTGTGTGTGTGTGTTCGAAAAGAAGACATCAGAACTTCCAGCACTTAAACACATCCTCATGGCCAAAACCAGCTCTCTTTCTGTTTATTTATTTATTTATTGTGTGTGTGTGTGTGTGTGTGTGTGTGTGTGTGTGTGTGTGTGTTCAGGCAGTGTTTTTTGGCCTTGAGTTCAGGATGCTGCTGCTTTTACAGGGTGATAAATAGCAGGACATGATGATGCACAGCGGCTTTATGGGCTCGCAGCATGAACACTGTCAAAGCAAAATGTAACGCCAAGAGGCCGAATGGAGTTTATTTTTTTTGGCAAAAATAAATATTTAATTTTTAAAAAAGTTCAAATCTCACTAAATAACTACACCAATATGCAATTGTGGAGTTGTTCTCATTTTGTTTTTATAGGTACTACACTCTGAGATCTTACTGAATTAGTCTTAAGTATTGAGATCAATTCTGAAATCAGTCATTTGTTTTAAATAAACTAAATCAATCACTTTTTGTTTTGAATCGTTCATATACAATCAGTTAGATAAATATTGTCTAACGTAGGGGTCCCTAAACTTTTCTCTGTGAGAGTCACATCAGTTTTCCTTTCTTTAATGGGGGCCTGGTCATTCTGTAACAGAAAATGTCATGGGCTGGAGTGACTGCTAGTATTATTGTGGAGATTTTATTTTGCTTTTAAAATTGTTTATTATGCGTCCTAATGCTAGATTAGTTCATCATTTGCACCATACAGACAAATGAGCTTATACAGTATCTTTTCAAAATTCGATAGTGGATTTTACCAATAGCTAGATTAGTTCGTACTTGCCGATATTTGAATAATTAACCGATTAAAAAAGGAGACTGGACAAAAAATAACAAACAATCCATGTAAAATAATACTGAACTTATACTGAAATATATATATTTTGTAGCGCCTCGCTCGCTGGTGCTGAAATGGCGCTGTCCATTCAGCACCTGCCTGGTTGTCATGTTCGGAGCGCTTGCCTGTTGTTGTGGACGGGACGCCGATGTCACATATATATATATATATATATATATATATATATATATATATATATATACATACATACAGTGTTGTGCTAGTTACTAAAAAATAGTAACTAGTTACAGTTACTCATTACTTCATTCAAAAAGTAACTCAGTTACTTTGTTGATTACTTAGACCAAAAAGTAATGCGTTACTGTTAAAAGTAACTTTTTAGTTACTTTTTTAAAGAACGTTCTTTAATGTTCCCATTAATGCCCTTTTATGTGTTATGGTCTATACAAACACTAAACTGACTTAAACACAAAGTCATTTTTAAACACTATTTTATTGAAGTCAGACCAGCACAAACTGAATATATCACAAGGATTTCTGAAATAAATAACAAAACAAGCTGAATAATATATTCACAATCAAAAACTAAAGTGGCTTCTGCATCATAAAAGCTGTTGTGTTGAGCTCTTAAACATGTTCCTTTCACAGCTTAAGTATAAAAACTATCAACAATGTAGAACAGAACACCGGGTTAGCTTCTAGCTTCGTCGAGGCATGGAGTTTCTGGAGGAGCTTCGACAGATTGGAGTTGCTGTTTATCGCAGTAGATACGACCTTCGAACCAGAAAGACACAGCTTACATTTGACTAAAAAGTTTTTGTCTTTATGCTCAACTAAAGTGAAATAATGAGCATATTTCCACTTTGAGAAACTCGTCTTGCTCTCGCCTCGACTCGCCATTACTGCCGCACAGACATGAATAAACGGAGACACGCCCACAGTGCGTCTTCTTCGTGTTTACAGTGGTTCATCCACCAATCCTACTATGGGTCTCTGCTGTAAACAGGTCAGACTGTAGGCTACACTTCAGCCCAAATTCATTCATTTAAAAAAGTAACGGGTAACGCACCATACAGTAATGGAAACAGAGTTACTTTATTTAAAAAGTAACGCATTACAGTATTAGTTACTGTCAAAAGTAACTGCGTTACAGTAACGCGTTACTGCCCAACACTGTATGTATATATATATATATATATATATATAAAATAATGAAATATTATATAATTTATAAATTCTAAATGATAAATATAATATAGCACTCTCCATGCAGCATGCAGTCTCGCGCGTAAAACAAATAGCACGTGGTGTCAGTGATTTGCCTCAAGAGGCCGCTCTTGTAAAGACAGGGGACCGGAAGCTGGAAAAACTATGTTTGGATTTTTGCAGATAGTCGACAGTTCCAGCAATCAACTATCAGCGCCTCAACCTCTATTAATAACTAAGGGAAATTTTTATGTGAAAGCTAATCTTTTATTAGCAAATGCAGATTTGATATGAGTAAAACATATTTTAAATTTCATTTTAGATGGCTGGTTTAAAAAATGTGAGGGCAGGCCGTAGTTTGGGAACACTGTTCTAACATATGTTAGAATCACTCACACCCACTAACATCACTCTCCTGGGAAGATGTTCCATTAGATTTTGATGAGCACCTGTGGAGATTCATTCAGCCAAACCTGCATTAGTAAAATCAGGTACTGATGTGGCCGAGGTGAGGATGCCTGGGGTGCAGTCCGTGTTCCAATCCCTCCCAAAGGTGTTCAATAGGGTTGAGGTCAGGGCTCGATGGTATGAAATCTTCCACTCCAACCCATGGAAATTGTATCTTTTGTGGAGCTTGCTTGATGCACAGGGTCATTGTTCATTGTCAGGTTTGGGAAAATTTTGTTAATAATAAAAATTTCACAACAGAGCACTTTACAGTATTGTACTGTATAATTCTTGCGTGTGTGTGTGTGTGTGTGTATATATATATATATATATATATATACACTCTCAGGTATAATGTGCTCTGACTGGCCATAGTGTTATAGTGAATAAGAACTGTAAGTAGGAAAAAAAAACGGTGTGTTCACTGTGACACGTTTAAAAATCCACAGTGATTTTAAGGTCAATTTGCAGGTAAAATCAGGATCAGTGCCAAAGGTTTCGATAAATAATCTCTCTCTAATAATCACTCTTCCGTATCTCTTTTTCATCTTGTTCTTAAAAGCGTACGCCTTAATTATTTCACTAAGCGCGTTAACCTCCCTTCGACATTTTTAATCCGACTTAACTCCCACTCTGATCGTAAGGAACACAGGTTAGATAAACGCTATTGATTTAGCTTAGCTTCTAAACCCAACACGTTTTATATTAAAGAAGCCACTGAGGACATTCTGGTCAATCGTAACATGTTCAATCTGACAAACTTGATTTATTTAACATGAAAAAGGTTCAGCGTTGATTTCGAGCCGCTGTAAATTTCTCCGGTTCCGCGACGCTTCTCTTGTAAAAGAGAAAATGACATTATCAATTCTTCTTATTGATGCTGCCGGTCATTTAGCTTTCATTTATTTCCTGGGGTTTAGCCGAAATCGCACGAGTGCTCTAAAACGTCGGAGGAAATATTGAAATAAAAATAAACCGTTCATTTTCAGCTTAAACCCGATATTGCACCTCACAGCACAGCCGATCGATACAACTTTATGGCTTTCAGAGTGAGGCTTTAAATAGCACAGGCAGGTGAAAAAAGCCGAAAATCACAGGAAACACGCAAACCAACGCAGAACGCTTTTATTACTCGGTTTCAGGAACTGATTAACACGAGAATGGCGCCGTTTACCTCGAGTCGGATTCGAAATAACGCCAGCCGAATCAACCTCACATGGCATGGCGATTCAGCACCACAACTCCAGGGCTTGCAGTTTAATCCTGATGTTCTCCCTGTGTCTAAGTGGGTTTCTTGCAAGCTCTTCAGTTTCCTCCCACCTACAGTGGATATTAAAAGTGTACAACGAAATTGTGCAATTCTTATGAAAGTCCAGGTTTTTTAAAATATATACAGTGTGGGGAAATAATTATTTTTTTACAAAGAAATGAACAGTCTAGTATTTTTATGGTAGATTTATTTTAACAGAGAGAGACAGAATATCAACAAAAAATCCATTAAAAAATTTTTAGTGTCTGTTAGTGTTTCATGGATTTTTTTTTTTCTCTGTTAGAATAAAAAATTCTAGACTGTTCATTTCTTTGTAAGGAGATAAACTCGAAATCAGCAGGGGATGTCTGCACATGTTAATGTTTATGAATAGATTAAAAGAACAGGGATGTAAGAAATCATGATATAAACTATATATCATTCTAACGGCCTTAAGCATCAATGTCAAATCACTGTTTTTCAATAGGAAGCTTACAAAGGAACGAAGTTGTGTAAGCAGTACACATCACCAATGAACATAATAAAAAGGCAGTACATTCAACTATGATCGTAATAACGTGTCACAAAGGCATCCACTGCTGCAAATCTCGGTTTCAGTTCGAAAGGTAACGGTCCACTGAACAACATGCCATAAAGCACTTTTGGTCCAATAAAACAATTACCGTATTTTCCGGACTATAAGCCGCTACTTTTTTCCCACGCTTTGAACCCCGCGGCTTAAACAACGAAGCGGCTAATTTATGGATTTTTCCTGGGTTTTTCCCGGTTTCACAAGATTCAAGCCAAAAAACTGAGCCCCATAACATTAGACCAATGAAATTGCGAACGGGTTCAGGTGAACCAATGAAACTCTTTATATTAAATCAGATGCGCTCCCACTGAATCGGGCCGTAGCACATCATAAATATGGATGATGTTCCTCTGACGTTTGACCTGCCGCTCACTCGGACTGTCTACAGGAAATGCGAATCATTCGTCACGCTGAAAACAACCGGGCATGAAAAAACGCACTTCACCTGTCTTCTGAGCTGCACGGCATCGGGAGAAGCTTCACCGATGGTGATTTTTAAACGCACGACGATGCCAAAAGAAAAACTCCCGAGAGAAATTGTTGTGAAAGGAAGGAGGAAGACAGTGAACAATGACTTTCTTGGTAGGCTACTGTTTAGATACAAGCCGTGTAACAGACACTGTCTTTCCTTAAAGCCTGTGTAAAGTTCATTAGTTTCAGTGTAGACACCTGCGGCTTATAGACAGGTGCGGCTTATTTACGTTCAAAATAAAAATCTTTGTCAAATTCAGTGGGTGCGGCTTATATTTGGGTGCACTTAATAGTCTGGAAATTACGGTATGCTGTAATATGGATGGTTATTAATTTGCTTACACATGTCTTCGGGGAGACGTATTGTTTGTATTCGTTACGGAATAACTTCAAAATACGGAAACGCTCAAAAAACGTAAAAAAAAAGCAGCATGGTTTTGTAGCATCCAGTTTTACCGAGAGAATGAGACACCCACAAAAAAAAAAAAAAATTCGAAAGATAGGCAGAATCCTGTCCTTAAACAACCACACTTTGCATTTGCTTGCAGTGACGTTTTGTTTTGAACAATTACTGATTCCGAAAACTGTCGAAAACTGTTACTATTTTAATTCAGGTATGTAATTTTCACCAGAACTATTTGATAATTGGAAACTTGATTGCATACGTCTGCACACCATTTCCAACTAATACTTCGTAAAAGCACCTTTGGCCTTTATTACAGCATCAAGTCTTTGTGAATAAGTCTCTATTAACTTCACACGTCTAGACTAATTGTGAGAGGATCTCCTGTGTACGGCTTTTGTAGGTCATTCTATAGGTTTTCGATGCGATTGGGGTCTGGGCTCTTTGTTGCTATTCCAGAACTATACATTATCCTTTTCTAAAGCCATGTCTTTGCTGATTATTTATTTGTGCTTCAGGTCATTGTTGAAATGTGTCCCAAGATTTCTTGGTATTCATTCTCCCATCTATCTGGGCAAGTGCAGAGAATCAGCCTCAAAGCATAATGATACCCCCACCAGAATTATGACATTGAAGCTGAACCTTTGTCACATGGTTTAGGGTTACAAAATGAATCTTTTAGCATAATTCAGACTGGATTCCTTCTTGGTAAGAATACCCCACAGCCCAGACTTGGCAGTAACATGCAAGGTGTGACCAGTAAATTCCTGTTTGTTTCTTCAGTGTTGCTGGTCATCTCTTGGTTACCATAACAATTTAATAATTAGTCTTTGGCAAATATTTTATGGCCCATGAGTAGAATGCAATCCCCAAACATTCAAGCAAATACTACAGCTACAACTGACTTTTATCTGGTTTTAATCAGAAATACTTGGATATTGAAAATTCTACTTACCTGCAGGCCTCATTTTGAATGTGACTGTTTAACTGAAGACAGTGAGATTTTTTTTTATATTTAAAATATCTGTTGGAAAAAAATAAAAAAATAAATAAAAATATTATATATTTAAAAAAATATTAAACAATAATATATATTATAAATAAAAATATTATTTTTTATTTATTTATTTATTTTTCCTTCAGATATTTTAAATAATATAATATAATAATATTTATTTATTTTTAATTATATATCAACATGGTGATTGCTCACGCTACATTTAGCTATGAATATGACCAGGATTATGTGCTCACTGAAGATGGAAGGATGAATAAATAAATGAAGAACCTTCCAAACTCATGATGCATAGAACACAATTTTGTGTAAATGTATTGAACAAAGTGTTACACATGATCTTATGTGAGTGCAGCCATTTCACTTCACGCACTCACACACACAAATTGAGCTGGCTAGCGACAGCGTCTAATGAAGATGGAACGCGAGCTTCAAACCCACTAACTCACATTAAGGTTAAACTCCAGTGTGTTTCGCGCAAATCCGTGTGTGTGTACTGTATGTATGTGTGTGTGTGGGATTACCACAAACAGTAATTTAGACAGGAACAGAAAACCTGTTTACCTTCAATTCTCACTGATAATGAAAGTCTGTCAATAAGTGTTTCTTTTAAATGAAACAATTTTGCCCGCCCAGTGCGTCACTTATAGTGGTTTGTGTATTGATGAAGCTGTAAATGAACTGTGGAATTGCTTCTTTCAGGGATGGACATAGTTTTTCTGAGAGAAGAACTTTCATTTGAGGTGTGTCACTCTGATGCCATATGAGTATTCAAACCCTTCGGTGAAAATGGAAAAGACCCAGAACTGCATTTAACTGTATTGCCTCAGTTTTGTAAAGTTGTACATTTTCATTACACATCTGTCTGAACCATGTACCATATCTGTGTGAACATCACCAGAGTTCTTATATAATGGCTCTAGCTGTTTGTTACTTTATTACTTCTTCTATCGGCTGCTCCCGTTAGGGGGCGCCACAGCGGATCATCCTTATCAATTCCACCCTTTTCTCTACATCTGCCTCTTTCAAACCAACCACCTGCATGTCTTCCCTCACCACAACGATAAACCTTCTTCTTGGCCTTCCTCTTTTCCTTCTTCCTGGCGGTTCCATCCTCAGCATTCATCTACCGATTTGCCCCTCGTCGCTCTGTACGTCACGCCTCTTTTGCCTTGTCCAAAAAACGTCCCCTCCAATAAACTTCTCAATCCTGTACATTCTCATGACTCCCAATGAAAATCACAGCATCTTCAATTCTGCCACCTCCAGCGCCAACTCCTGTCTTTTTGTCACTTACTTTATTATTGACATTATTTATATTGATATATATGGACTGGCAATCCAGAAGAGGAATCATGCATAATCTAGGGTTGATTTGGGGAATGGGGGAATGGGGTAAAAACATCACTTTACCTTCGCTCTTTTTTCATTTTTAAAGGAGGTGACTCCCTTCTCTTGGTCTGCCATGGATATTCACATAGGCACCTAAATTGTGCAGCCTCTAATTTGGGGGGGGGCTGAGCTGGGGCAATTAATATCAGAAATGTTTGGACTGTAATTAATATAAACAGTCTAATACAATGGCTTAGTACCACACTCAACAAATGCCAATTCTTTACAGTTCCATCAGTGTTGCCACCTATATGAGGACAGGCTCCCTTCTGTGTCTGGTTCCTCTCAAGATTTCTTCCTTATGCCATCTCAGGTAGTTTTTCCTTGCCACAGTCCCACTGACTCACTGATTAGGAACTTAACTTCACTAAATTTATAAAATCTTTTATTCAACTGTATGACCTTTTTGTCTATGAAAAGCAGCTTTATGACAGTCTATTTTTAAAAGCGCTATACTTAAAAAAGTTAATAAATATATATTTTAATTGAAAACATTTCTGTCCACCCCTTGTAAGGCAATCATTGGTTTAGAAGCAACTAGCAACTTTTGTTCACTTCTATCAGAAAAATATTTAAAAAATAAAGACAGTGTTATTTCTTCTACATTTGAGGGCCCCAACCAGCAGGCTGTGGAAGAAATGCTACTGGGTTGCAAAAACATTATGGGGAAATTTGTTTTATTTATTTATAAGCGAGTAAAACTAAAGTAGACATAGCCAAAGTTCCATTTGGTGTCCTGATGATTTACATAATATAAAACACCATAATTACTTTAAAACATTTACAAGAATATTTTGTCTTTGTGCTCTATGTTGAGTTTGGTTTTGCTGTATGGATACTTTATGCAAATGTATGTTTATTATTAAATAAACATACATTTGCATAAAGCCTAATGTATAAAGCGTTATGCATTTGCATAAGGCATCCATGCTTGTTAATGGCCATGTTGATTAGAATATTGAAAACTTGAAAAGTATTAATTGAATGAATGAATTAAATAAATGAATGATTTAATTTATGTACATTTCGAACACATAAAAATGTGCGATTAAGTTGCATTGTGCCATTAAGCATTAATCACAATGAAATATTTGAATCAATTGACATCCCTAATATATCTATATATATATATACCCCAAACATGGAAAAATTAGGAAGGTTGCGTTAGGAAGGGGATCCAGCATAAAACATGTGCCAAATCAAATATGCGGATCACGAACCAGAATTTCATACCGGATCGGTCGAGGCCCGGGTTACCAACGACCGCCACAGGTATCGTTAACCAACAGGGTACCGGTAGAAATTAGGCTACTGTTGGCTGAAGGAGGAGGAGAAGGAGAGGAGGAAGACGTCTACAGAGACAGCAGGAAAAGGAGAAGTGTAGAAGAGTGGAGGTTTGAGTTGGTATTTTAAATGTTGGTACTATGACTAGTAAAGGGAGAGAGATAGCTGATATGATGGAGAGGAGAAAGGTAGATACGTTGTGTGTTCAGGAGACCAAGTGGAAAGGGAGTAAGGCCAGGAACATTGGAGGTGGGTTTAAACTGTTCTATCATGGTGTGGATGAAAAGAGAAATGGTGTAGGGGTGATTCTGAAGGAAGAGTACAGTAAGAGTGTAGTGGAGGTGAAGAATGGAATGAGTGCAGGAAAGCAAAAGGAGAAAGTGGTTGGAGAAACGTATGGGAATTGGTATCGACAAAGTGATGAGAAAAGTAGGCAGAAGTACAATATGTGGCAGCAGGTAAAGAGGGATTTGGCGAAAGCCAAGGAAAAGACATATAAGGAGCTGTATGTGAATTTGGACACTAAGGAAAGAGAAAAGGATTTGTATCGATTGGCCAGGCAGAGGGACCGAGCTGGAAAGGATGTGCTGCAAGTTAGAGCAATAAAGGATGGAGATGGAAATGTGTTGACTAGTGAGAAGAGTTTGTTGAGAAGGTAAAGGGAGTATTTTGAGCAGCTGATGAATGAGGAAAATAAGAGAGAGGGTTTGATGATGTGGAGACTGTAAAGCAGGAAGTGGATGAGATTAGTAAGGAGGAAGTGAAAGCAGCGATTACAAGGATGAAGATTGGAAAGTCGGTAGGACCCGATGACATACCGGTAGAAGTGTGAAGATGTTTAGGAGAGATGGCAGTGAAATTTTTTAACCAGATTGTTTAACAAGATTTTGGATTGTGAGAGGATGCCTGAGGAATGGAGAAGGAGTGTGCTAATACCAGTTTTTAAGAAAAAGGGAGATGTGTAGACAGAGTAGTGGAATCCAGGCTAAGAGAAGAGGTGACCATCTGTGAGCAACAGTATGGTTTCATGCCGAGGAAGAGCACCACAGATGCATTGTTTGCTTTAAAAATGTTGATGGAGAAGTATGGAGAAGGTCAGAAGGAGTTGCATTGTGTGTTTGTGGATTTAGAGAAAGCGTACGACAGGGTGCTGAGAGAGGAGTTGTGGTATTGTATGAGGAAATCTGGTGTGTCAGAGAAGTATGTGAGGGTGGTGCAGGACATGTATAAAGACAGTAGTAACCACAGACTGGTTCAAGGTGGAGGTTGGACTGCATCAAGGATCGGCACTGAGCCCTTTCCTGTTTGCAGTGGTGATGGACAGGTTGACGTAGGATTTCAGACAGGAGTCTTTGTGGACTATAATGTTTGCAGGTGATATTATGATTTGTGGTGGGAGTAGTGAGCAGGTTGAGAAGAGCCTGGAGAGGTGGAGGTACATGCTGCAGAGAAGGGGGATGAAAGTCAGTAGGAGTAAGACAGTGTACACATGTGTGAATGAAAGGGAGGGCAGTGGAGTGGTGCGGTTGCAGGGAGAAGAGGTGGAGAAGGTGGAGGAGTTCAGGTACCTGGGGTCAACAGTGCAAGTAATGGAGAGTGTGTTCGAGAAGTGAAGAAAAGAGTGCAGGCAGGGTGGAGTGGGTGGAGAAGAGTGATAGCAGGAGTGATTTGTGATAGAAGAGTATCTGTGAGAGTGAAAGGGAAAGTTTATAGGACTGCAGTGAGACCTGCGATGTTGTAGGGTTTAGAGACAGTGGCATTGACTAAAAGACAGGAGGTGGCACTGGAGTTAGCAGAGCTGAAGATGTTGAGGTTTTCGTTGGGAGTTGTATTGTTGAACTAGGAGAGCCAGACCTGTTTCAGCATGACAAAGCTAGCTTCATTAAGATCTGGTTTACATCATGTGGAGTGGAAGATCTCCTGCTATAGAGTTCTGACCTCAACCCTGTTGAGCACCTTTGGAATGAATTGGAATGCTGACTGCACCCCAGGCCTCCTCCACTACATAGCTGAATGAGCACAAATCTCAAAATGCGATGGGGTCCATATAGTGTATATAAATAAATTGATTTAGCAAAAACGTTTGTTAACGCCGAACATTTTGTTTATGAATACATGCTTTCAGATAGCTTGAATTTAGGTTAGCCGAGCATGAATTCAGCTACACACTAGAGCCAAGGATTACTTTTAAAGGTCACAGCAAACACATCTTTACGAAATACACATTCTGTAGGGAATAAAAATTCAAAGGTAGGAATAAAGGTCATTTCTGAACACAGAGCAGCATGTTAAGTAAAAAAAAAAAAAAAAGGTAGTTCATAGACTAGAAGAAGTTTTTTTTTTTTAATATATATATATATATATATATATACAAAAGTGTTTGAATACAAAAGGAAACAAGCAGCTCGATTGCCCTTTCAGTTGTGTTTTTTATCAAAAGATTGTGATACACAATTATTAGTATAAATATCAAATAGAAAGCGCAACCTGATTCATTTACAGGTTAAATTCAAATAAAACAAACAACATTGAACCCCAGTCCTTGGTATAATGCTAACCAATGGTTCTGAACTGTCGGTCAGATCAAATTATAAATATCAAATTATAAAATATCATTTTCCAGACCATATGATAGTGCTTGTTGAACAATTTCACATTTAGTCCCTATTTGCCATTATAATAACTTCCACTATTCTGAACACGTTTTACTTGATTTTGGAGTGTCTTTGTGGAGATTTGTGCTCATTCACACACAAGGGTGTTGGTGAAGTCGGGTTCTGATGTAGGCGAAGTGATGAGGCCTGGGGTGCAGTCGGTGTTCCAACTATCCCAAAGGTGTTCAACAGGATTGAGGTCAGAA
The DNA here is from genome assembly GCA_014706435.1 of Silurus glanis. Lineage (NCBI taxonomy): Eukaryota > Metazoa > Chordata > Actinopteri > Siluriformes > Siluridae > Silurus > Silurus glanis. The sequence goes on from JAAIIK010000114.1 coordinate 724,957, forward strand.
TTTTATTTATTATAGTTTATTGATACCATAGGGAAATTGTTTGTTGTTGATCAAGGTAAAGAGAACAATGATAAAATATTAATAAATATACATATTAAGGTTTATATTAAGTGAAATGAAATGGAATTGTAGCAGCAGTGAAAAACACATGGCAGAAAAGTCAGACTACAATAATAGTTCTGAAAAGTTATTGCACATATAACAAATTATTATTATTGCAAGTTAGAGCTTAGAGTTATTAGAGTTAGTTAGAGCTTAGAGTTATTGCCAAAGATATTAACAATATCTAAGTGTGGCATGAAAATCTATAAATATAACTATATTATATATATATATATATATATATATGGAAGAACTAGGTGTCCCAATACTTTTGTCCAAATACTGTATGTGCTGTTGTCCTTTTAATAAAACACCAATCAAATATGAAACAGAAACAGATATAAATAAGAATAGAAATAAGTGTTATATGAAGCTAAGGTCAAGTTGGCAACCATGGAAATTGATCAGAATAAAGTCAAAGGAAGTTATATTTAATATATGATTGCATATCCTTTTTATTTTTATATAACACACACACACACACACACACCTTGATCAGAGACTAAAGGCACTCAGAGAACTCTATTATCTTCCCTCTTTAGGTTTGATTTAGCTTGACCTTTTGTCCTGCTCTCTGTGGATGTTGGAATTTGATTTAAAAACCGTGTGAGTTTTACACACACACACACACACACACACACACACACACACACACACACACATATGCTCTCCCAACCCCTCCCCCACCCCCACACTTATTAAGGTCTGCTTGAATCTCTCATATGACTCAACAGTTTTTTTCAGGACTGCGATTGCTAGACAGAGAAGCAGAAGAGCAAATGTTGGATATTAGACTATGTAGAATATCCGACTATATTATATAGTCAGAGACAGACGGACAAAAGTACAAAAAAAAAAACAGAACAATGCACAGACAGATACACTCACTGTCCACTTTATCAGGAACACCTACAGTGCAACCTCGATACTCGCGGGGGTTACGTTCTATGACCCCAAAAAATCACGAGGTTTTGACTCTCTCCTTTTGATGGTTCCTTTTTCAAGGGGAATTGTACATGTACTGTAAACGCAACAAAAATTGTGAATTACTTGTCATACATTTTTTATTTACTACTTTAAACGAATAATACAATAATAAAATCGTTTTTCAAAATTTTGGTGTGATTTATTAGCACAAAATCTGTTTTGAAATGTTACTCCGAACAGATTTTTCACGCGTTACTCTTAGTCCGGTTCCAAATAAAAAACTTGCAAACTATCGAGGTCGCGAGTATTGAGGTTCCACTGTTCACCTCTACATTATACCCGTGTGGCAGCAGCTGAACGTAAAAAGTGTAATCTCTCGAACTTTTATTTTGGCATGGTCGTTTATTGCAAATGAAATACCCCAGATGTCCGCAAAATGCACATCGTGAGCTCCGCATGGCATGAGATTGCAGGCCAAGAGCTTTAATTAATGCATATCAAACAGCGAAATGAGGTCAAATTTGATTCCCTCCTCCACCTGGGACAATGTGGCCCCAAACCCTCTGTCTAATGCAGGCATCTGTAAAACAAAATGGTAGAGAAGTCAGGAGCATGTAAAAGTGATCCAGTGCAGCTTGCCTGAGTGAAAGCCTGTTGGCATGGCTTCATCCACTGGACCTGATCTGGTTGTAATTTTAGTGAGATCTTTCACTGGATCATTCGAATAATCAGCCATAAACCTATGATAGTAGTCAGCCAGCTCCGGACTCCGTCTTGTTTGTTCATTTCCACAGCCTGACAGCACACTTATTTGGGTTTACCATGAGTCTTTTTAACGAGGTGGTATCGGAAATATCCGAGACTATCTCTGTTTAAAAGAAAGTACTTTATGTATCTACATTTACATGCCATCACCTTTAAAATAGTCCCCTTGCACAGCAATACAGTGCTCCCATTTTTCCTGCCCCTTCTGGAACGTGTCCTGGAAGTCTTCTTTTCGGAGCATGCCATGCACCTTCTGCTTTTTGCGATGGATCTTTGCAATATTGTCAAAACAGAATTCCTTGAGCTGGATCCTTATCTTCGGGAAGTGGCTCAAGTCCGCAGGAGCCAAATCTAGCGAGTATGGTGGGTGTGGAAGTGAGATGGTGTGGATTGATCTCCGACGATCATGGCGTCAAACGGTTTTGAGGTTGAGCTCGTTGAAAGTCTTCCAGATCTCTCAACATCTTACAGTGATGTTCTTCCACTTTAAAAAAAAACAACCCCTCGAACGACTCATCGCAGCATCGCCGTATTTCAAACGTGTGTCATGTCAATCGTCTCTTTGGCAGATTGTACAAGATTGTACACCATTTGTCAAGAAAACTTTAGATGCCACCTCGTATCTCAATGATCTAAGGCCGCAATCATTAATGTCTTTCAATAGCTGCGAGCTCCTACTAAACTACATGTTGTTTTGTGTTTAACCAAATGATAGGAGTAGCTATAACTCATCTGAAAGCCGAATGAATGCATATTATATCTGAAACATGCAACAGTTGGGACACATAAGGGCTGGTTTCCACAACAGTAGAATGGTCTCCGTTTTCCCCTCTTCAGACTAAACATGGCTGAAGGTGACGAAGGTGGAGAATCGGCTCTGCCCTGACTCCATTTATCCACATAACCTCTTAGTCAATGCCCCTGCCTCTAGGTTACCTCAAAGGCCACTTGGTGAGCAATTTGTAGGAGAACTTTATTCCTCTAGCTGAAAAATCTTGACAAAAGGAAATGAATTGACTGCAAAGCGTGGGTACAAACTCTAAATCAGCACAAGTGGTTTTCAATTGATGAGAACTCCATCCAAAAGCAGAGCCTCGGGACGAATCGGCAGAGCCGGTCACGATAACGTGTACCTCAAAGTCACGCGTTGCTTGAGGGAGAGAAAAAGAGAGAGAAAATCAGATTTTTAGGTAGCTATGACACCTGCCTAACCTACTCACAAAGCACCTCTTTTCAATTTCCCTATGTTTTTTTTTTTCTTTTACCCATTTTATCATGTCGGAGTGTGGTCATGCTCGGCCTTGCTCCAGCACGCGATGCTATCATTTGTATAGATGGACAAATCAACAGATTCAAATGTGTATAGATGACAACTAAAACGTGGACAAGCAAGCAGACAACTGTAGATACAATCAGGCAATTGTACAGACAAGCAGATGTAGATGTAGAGACGGATTATACCTGGATTATATCCTGTCAACGTATGGAGAGCTGTACACCTAGACAGATAAACTACATGACTGAGTAACAGGCAGACCGACAGTTGAAGGAAGGAAAACGGATCATATACTCACAGACCGATGTGCAGACAGATTTGAGTATAGACAGGCATGCAGATGGACATGGAGACAGACAGACAGATATACAAACATCGGCAGAACATAAGACAGCTGCATTCGAGGGGCTGAGCTGCTCAGTCTCGCAGTGGGGTTCAGAGTTTAGAAGAATTTGCTCTTCATGCCTTCATGATTTAGTGTTACCATAGCAACTGGCAGCAATATAGAAAAGGGGTGTGGCAATGCATTTGTCTGTACCATCATCATCATCGTCTATATGTACTATTAAGCTTTCTGAAAGCATTCTGTCTTCTAACATTACTGAGTAAACAAGATCACTCTTAGAAAGGGGTGGTGGCTTCAGAATCTACTCTTAAAAAAAAATGATATTAGGCATGTAAAAGAACACAAAATACGATCACAGTTCGGTTTAATTTCGATTTGGTTAGGCAAAAAAAATAGAAATCATAAAATTGCTTGCCGTTTTTTTTTTTTTTTTTTTTTTTTTTTTTTTATGTTTATTAACATTAAACATCAACAGTTACATTTTAAAAATATTTTAATTATATGCCTGCTTGGTTTTGAATAAAAAAAATTATAATATATAAATAGAACATACAATAAATCAAATTACTCCAATAAATTTTTTTATTGATTTAATTGAGTCATCGATTAAATTGCCACAAATTAAATTGCTTAAATAAAATCCAATCAATGGAAAAATGTAATTAATTAATTAGTGTGTACATTTGTTAGACTCTTTTTGGGTAATACAGATGTGTATATAAATAACTGTGTGTGTGTTTACATTTAATATAGAATTTTCTACAAATATGGTCTACTTAACTGTTTTATTTATTTCGGCATACTTGAACAAATGTCTTCATTCAAGTCGTCACTCCTTTGATATGAGGAATTTTTAGGATTTTTGTCTTTTAAGAGAGATTTCTCAATATACTGTCATAAAAACGCAGGAAGTGCATTTGTGCAAAAATAAATAAATTTAAAAAAATTGAGTTAAAAAAGAGTAAAAAAAAGTTTTACCACGCACTACAAATCGTATTTCCAGTATGGAGCGATTACGCACAGTGACACTGCTCTAGTTTCTTTTTTATACCCCTGGCATTGTTGTGTATGTTTTCGAGTTTAACAACAACAATAATAATAATAATAATAATAATAATAATAATAATAATAATAATAATAATAA
>JAAIIK010000114.1:729526-788785 GCA_014706435.1 Silurus glanis
AATAATAATAATAATAATAATAATAATAATAATAATAATAATAATAAAATCAGTGACACTGCGCTGAAAATGCGAGGCGGAGACTAAACAAAAGTCCTGTACTGAAATAGGTATGAATACATGTACTGTTACGCCCCTAGTGTGTGTGTGTGTACACACGTCAGTCTTATAAAACTGGCAGATGAGAGGCTGCAGTAACTTATAATAAGGATATATCATGATATATGATAATAATGATAATCACACAAAAACCTAGACATATATTCTAACAAGTTCTCAGCAAACATGCCCCTTTTGGAAGCGTCTAATATTCTGCTGGTAGTGTGCAGCCCAATATAAGACCCTTTACCAAAAATGAAGTAGTTTGAAGGCAGGACATGTGTGGGGCCCCATGCTATGGGGCACCCCAGTGGGCTAAAAGTGGGCTGCTCACAAGTCGAGTGTGTGGCAGTGGGGGTGTGGTCAAGTGCCAGTTTATGAATGGAACGTGGCACTGGAGACAATGAGTGGTAAAGATCAAACACCTGTGCATAATTTCCATTATTGAGGGTTCTCTGTTTCAGTGAGCAGCAGAGAGCATAAAAAGGAGAGAGACAAAAGCTGACGGAGAGAGAGAAAGCTGAACATGCAGAGTGACCAGCATGTAATTGTTTGCATGTGCTTTGAACTGAAAACTAAAAGTAAATGTAAAAACGTGACCGTGGCAAAAAAAAAAAAAAAAATTTTCAGTAACCTGTTGCTTGCCGCCTATTATCTTGAGCTATCGAGCGCTCCAAAGAGCGTCATCTCACTTAGGGCAAATTGTGGGTCTACAAAATGGCTACAGAACAGTGTGTGCACAGTCCGTGCCTATTAATACTTCCTCTGCAGACCCACAGTATGTCCAGAGTGTAGCCTGCTGGATGCCCCATTACCGACATGAAGTGGGGTGCACACGCGATTTAATATTGAACACATTTCATGAAACAGAACCACATGACCACCATTTAAAATTTGTAATCTCATTCTTCTGCTCCTGCCACTCAAGTCTCTAGCCTTGTGGAGTCACGTTTAAATCGAAGCTTCCACTGCTGATGCTGTGGCCTGCCTGCTTTTGTGAGAGCAATTAAGGGAGATGGAGCTTCCTTTGGGATTGGTTAATGGAGCTATGCATTTTAGTATTGTTTTTTTATTCAATTTATACCTTTATCAAATATCTTTTATATCAGATTCATTGTAATCTGTTAACAAACCTCACTGCTTGATAGGCCATTAGATAATCCGAGCTGAAAATAGTTTATGCTAGCAAGTGGTACAGCTTTTTAAATTAGTATCATCCAACCCACAAAAGAAGAAACCTGCATTTTCAGCAGTTATGGCTGATTATGCAACATCATAGTTAATTGCCATCATTACACAGCTTTTTCCTATGTAATTAACAATCTTTCCTTATTTCTGAATCCCATTTGCTTCCATGCATTTACCCTTTGGGTTTATTAATAACGGAGTGGCTTGTAGCCTGGCTTATCCATCCTAATTTTGATTGGAACATCTTATTACCTGGAATATCACTCACCGATCCTGAGGATCATGCCACATGGACCGCCTAAAGATCAGAAAGATTACTTTCTATAGGCAAATGTGGAATTGCTGTGATGGTTTAGGACTGCAATTATTACAAATAGCATTGTATTTAAGGCTTCAATCCTGACCAGTTGATAACTTCAGGAAAAAGAATTGAATGAACATTTAAATGTAAAACTATGAATACAGAAAGCAATTTGATTCTTGTGTTAGATTGAGAAATGTTACACAATTGCAATCTTTGTGGACAGGTTATAGAAGAGAAATTATTTACAATCACACTATCTGGCGATATGGTGCCAAACAAGGTTGGACACCTTCTCCTTCATGGGTTTTTCTTTATTTTTTTTTATAATTTTAAACATTGCACATAGGGAATTATGTAGTAAGCAAAAAAAATAAATAAATAAAATAAAAAATAGGTAAACAACCCAGATTATGTTTTATATTTTAAATTGTCCAAAGTAGCTACATTAAGCTATAATGACAAACTCCATGGCTCTCATCAGGTAGTCACGTGTAACAGTTTTTAATATATTGGTGTGCCTTTTCAATAGTTAATACTTTAGACCAGCGGTCCACAACCTTTTTTGCGCCACGGACCGGCCTTAAAGGTGTGGCGGATAAATACAACAAAGTAAAATGATGGGGAGCACTGCTTTAGAGCATCAGTTGTCTTGGGAAGAGGAAAGGGTGGGTACAAAGCCAATAGCGCTATTAGATGTGCTTAGATGAGATTACAACTACTCTACAAATCCATATTATGGCAAGAAACGCTGAGGTGAGTCTCCAAAACCATCAAACACTGAAATAAAACAGGATCTCATGAGGAATGTGCTAAGAATATAAGTCTAAGAGTTACCTCTGCTGCAGAGGATATGTTTATTAGAATTATCAGCCTCAATATCTGCTAATTTACATAAATGCATCTTAGAGGTTAAGTGGGAGACATATTTCAACATCCACTGTTCAAAAAACAGGCACAAAAAAGGTAACCATAATTACGCACAATCAGCAAAGAGAAGAGACTTGGGCCAGGGTTTCATAAGGAATGGACATTAGGACCAAAAATCTAAAATTTGGACCAAAGGACAAATATCCACTGATCTAATCACAATGATCTCGTTAGACACAGACAGGGGGAATGTACAATTCCTAAATGTGTGGTTCCCACTGTGAAGCATGAGGAGGAGGTTTAATGGTGTGGAGGTGCTTTGCTTGTGACACTGTTGGTGGCTTAGTCAAAATTGAGGGCAAACCTAACCAGCATTACTACCACAGCATTTTTCACTTAGAGAGTTATCTGTCTGAGAAGCAGAGCGATTGAGTTCTGCCTTAGATGACCTGGCCTCAACAATCACATGATCTAAATTCAGCTGAATTGCGTAAGAAGGAAAAGCAGCCAACAAGTACTCAACACCTCTGGGAACACCTCAAGATTGTTAGAAATCTATTGTAGGTGACAACCTCACTAAACTAACAGAGAGAATGTGCAAAAAGAAACGAAAATATAAAACATATTCCAGATTGTTTAACACGTTTTTAATGCGACTGGATTTCTTTCATAGTTTGGATGCCTTCAATATTAATGTACAATATTGAAAATTAAAAAAATAGAAAAAACACTGAAGAAGAAGATGTGTTTAAACTGTTGACTGATACTATATATGCTGTTTGTTTATACTGTTTGAATTTTTACTATTATTACTCTGAAAGACTTTTTTTTTTTTTTAACTTTCAGGGTTATTAGGTTTGCCATTTTTAGCTCGCTGACATTTGTGCTTTACTTCTCAGAGGAAAAGGTGTGCTATGGTTCGCTATCAAAGTGAATGTGCTGCATTGATTTCAAAGCTAAGTCTCAGAGTCAGGTGGAAACAGCGCAGTGTTTTTTTCCTGCAGCCACTGTAGATTTTGAGTTATTTAGTTGATTTTGATATTGAAAGTGACGCACAAAGTGAAGCAGAATGCATTCAAGGTTTCAGGGACTCGCTCCAGGGCACCACAAAGACTCACTAGTGTTTGGATAAAATGGAAAGCCATTTAAATATACTTCAGATTTTTTTTTTCTTTTTTTTCCTCAATTTAATAGTAAAGTATATGTTTAATTTGAGATGTTTAATAATGTAGATATTTAATGTTAGGCATAAATTATTGCTACTAGGAATAATGGCTTACATGATGACATAGCCTAAAAAAAAGCAAAAAAAAAAAAAAAAAAAAAATAAAAAAAAAAAAATATATATATATATATATATATATATATGTAATGTGAGTGAAAAAGAGAGAGAGAGAGAGAGAGAGAGAGAGAGAGAGAGAGAAAGATGAATAGCCTTCTCTCTATTTGTAACATATGAGGGCATTCTGGTTCAATTTAATAGTGACATATCAAACAACAGGTTTGGGTTTCAGTGTAAATATTAAGTGTAACTCTAATGTACTGTATATACACTATAAGACCAACTATATACACCAATAAGACAACTTTATTGGGACACCTGACTTTTCCAGCCATACAGTATGTGGCTCTTCCCCAAACTGTTATCACACAATTGTATATGATGTCTCTGGATGTTACAGCATTAAATTTTCCTCTCACTTGAACACAGAAACCCAAACCCGGTCCAGCATGACGATGCCCCTCTACACATTGTGATCACCATGAAGTTATACTTTACACGGGTAGAAATGGAAGCTCTCGAGTGGCCTGCGAAAGAGCTCTGATCTCATCCCTATGTAATACCTTTGGGATAAATGTGAACGCTGAGTGCACAGAAGGCCTCCTCAGAATACAGCAGAAACTGACTTTACTATTTCCCCTTGTGGCTGAAAAAAAGCACAAATCTCTACTCTGAAATCTTGCCAGCTGTGGGTTAAAAAATGCTGCCAGTTTTTTACAGTCTTGTTCCATACCTAGTACAGTATAGTGTAACCTGGCAACCTTAGTGGCACTGTGTTTTCCAATGATGCAGACTTCAGGAAGAGGTAGGGCCCATTAGCACAAATAAATTCGAACATACAGTGACTTAACCACTAGGCTACCACCTCCCGTATATATGTGTGTTGTGGCTTTGATTTCCGGCCATACCAGGCTGACACTCTTAGGCCGTTGAGAAAGGCCCTTATCCCCCCATGGGTGCTCATTTGTGAGAATGGCGAATGGGGACGTTCCAAGCCCGGCTGCGAAAGGAGGAGGGTGGAAAAGGAAATGGCAAGTAAGCCTTCAGGCTCTTGCCACCCAATGTACCTCATGGCATGGGAGGAATAATAAGATTATATATATTTATAAAAATCTAACTTTATTAACCAGGGTTGGCAATGTTTTATCCAATATACCAACTTTATCTGATCAAAAAAAAAAATCACACTAAAAACTTTGAAAAAAAGGTACATTTTCTTCTTCTTTCTTTGTTTTTCTATTGGGGTTATTGAGTAAGCAACAGTGGGTAGAACCAGCATTCTGATTAGAGGTTACAGAAAAATGGCCAGACTGGTTCGAGCTGCCAGGAAGGGCTGTCAAGCAATAAACAGATAAAAAAAAACCCACAAGATCATAGCTCAGAAATGGGTATGAGGTCAGGCAAGTGGGGCATCAACGTTCAAGGTGAAACTAACAAACGGCGAATAACAAACCAGTCTCAAAACCAAAAACTGGAATCTGAAAGAAAAGCAAGCTACATTAATATATATATTAATTAATATATAGAGCTCAGTAGATACATTGAGTGTGTGAGTGTGCTTGAATAGGTGAAGTGGTGATTGCATCTGGAGTGTGTGATCAGTAAGGCTTGACTGTGAAATGACACTGAATGTAGTGTATGGTTCTTATAGTCCAGGACATCCACATGTGTAGTGTGTGAAGATGTCTGGGGTATATATAATACAATATTATCAGTGGCAGGCCATCAGGAATATGTATTAAATTATTCACAATAGTCTATTCTCTTCATAGTGTTTCTCTTCGGTGAGCTTAGTCCTCGAGCAGCGTGTTCAACTTTGTTTCAGTTTGAGTTTCTATCTAATCAGATTTCAGCCGTCACGCACTGCCCGGGTCAAATAAATCTGCTGGAAAGCCAACGTTATGAACACAGCAGGCGTACTCTAAATTCAAATCTATGTTGCATAAAGCTGTTGCTTTAACCAATTAGATTGCGGCTTGCTAACTCCTAACCCCTAACGTCCTTTGATTGGATGGTCAGAAAGTGCGCTGGTTAGAGCTCCCAAACCGCTTTTTACATTTACATTTACATTTGCTGCATTTAGCAGACGCCCTTATCCAGAGCGACGTACAAAAGTGCTTTGAGTCTCTAGTAATGAATAAATCTACACTGGAACGCCAGATTACAAACTTAATATAAATATAACCCTAGAATTCGACAAACTTGGAAAGTGCTAATTTAAGTGTTTCAGGAAGAGGTAGGTCTTCAGTCGTCTCTTGAAGATAGTCAGGGACTCCGCTGTACGGACATCTAGGGGAAGTTCATTCCACCACCTCGGTGCCAGAACAGAGAAGAGCCTTGAAGTGTACTTGCCTCTCATTCTGAGAGAAGGTGGTACCAGTCGAGCAGTGCTGGTACAGTGCGAGATGTGATGAGGTCACTGAGGTAAGATGGCGCTGGTCCATTTTTGGCCTTGTAGGCAAGCATCAGTGTTTTGAATCTGATACGTGTGGCTACTGGAAGCCAGTGAATTGAGCGCAGCTGTGGGGTGATGTGGGAGAACTTGGGCTGGTTTTGCTGCATCGTTTATTTTACGATGGCAGACAGAGAAGAAGAAATAGTTTTTTTTTTTTTTTAGCAGATACACTTAAAGGGACATTCACAAGAGGGACTTTTCAAAGAAAGCTGGACATCATAAGTAAAGGTCAAATCAGTATAAAAGAGTTGTTAAGATTTTCATAAACCATTTGTACATTTGCGTTTTCTTTCTTGTAGAATTTGCACAAACACAATTTCACTTCACTAACTTCAAATTCACAGGAAAACCGTAATGCATAGCAAAAAAAACCCAGGGAAAACCCGGAATGCATGGAAAACCTGGGCTCATTTTAGGAGGGTAATATTGGTGCTTCTGCTAGAGATGATATATGCAGGTGGTGCAGCTGTGGCTACAGTGAAAGGAGACTTTTTGAATTGTGTTCATTGGGTTTCTTGCTTTAGGAATTGCTTCATTCTCTGTGATGCCTTTTGTTATACTGATGTATAATATTGATGGTCTCTATAGCTGTGGTGTCTTAATGATGGATTTAAGAGGTGGATTCACTTTGGTATTATACCATTGAAGGCCTAGGTGTGAACTACATACATACATTTAGAACTCAGCATGACATTTAGTTAAATTTTGCGTATTTTTGGAAAGAAGTCATGGTTGGACACGTGCTTCCTCTGTGACACCTGAATCCAGACAAACTGCCTTATTGTGTGTGTATATATATATATATATATATATATATATATATATATATATATATATTTATATAGTAGTGTATATGAAATGATATCATATAGAATGTGTGATTTTGAAAAATCAGAGTGCAATCCCCAACCCAGCCATTAGGGAGGCACAAGCCAGTGTACTCTTAGTGCCGGTCCCAAGCCCGGGTAAATGGGGAGGGTTGCGTTAGGAAGGGCATCCAGCGTAAAACATGTGCCAAATCGAATATGCGGGTCACGATTAAGAATTTCATACCGGATCGGTCGAGGCCCGGGTTACCAACGACCGCCACAGGTATCGTTAACCGACAGGGTACCGGTGGAAATTGGGCTACTGTTGGCCGAAGGAGGAGAAGGAGAGGAGGAAGACGTCTACAGAGACGGCAGGGAAAGGAGAAGTGTAGGAGAGTGGAGGTTCGGGTTGGTACTTTAAATGTTGGTACTATGACTGGTAAAGGGAGAGAGATAGCTGATATGATGGAGAGGAGAAAGGTAGATATGTTGTGTGTTCAGGAGACCAAGTGGAAAGGGAGTAAGGCCAGGAACATTGGAGGTGGGTTTAAACTGTTCTATCATGGTGTGGATGGAAAGAGAAATGGTGTAGGGGTGATTCTGAAGGAAGAGTACAGTAAGAGTGTAGTGGAGGTGAAGAGAGTTTCTGATACTGTTGAACGTGAAGCTGGAAGTTGAAGGGATGATGATAAATGTCATCAGTGCCTATGCTCCACAAGTCGGCTGTAAAATGGAGGAGAGGGAAAGATTCTGGAGTGAATTAGATGAAGTGGTAGATGGTGTACCTAGAAATGAATGATTGGTGATTGGGGCAGACTTTAATGGACATGTAGGTGAAGGGAACAGAGGTGATGAGGAGGTGATGGGTAGGTATGGCCTTAAGGAGAGGAATGTGGAAGGGCAGATGGTGGTAGATTTTGCTAAAAGGATGGAAATGGCAGTGGTGAATACGTATTTTAAGAAGGAGGAGGATCATAGGGTGACCTATAAGAGTGGAGGAAGGTGCACACAGGTGGATTATGTTCTATGTAGGAGATGCAACCTGAAGGAGATTGGAGACTGTAAGGTGTTGGCAGGGGACAGTGTAGCTAGACAGCATCGGATGGTGGTCTGTAGGATGGTTTTGGAGGCGAAGAAGAAGAGAAGGAGAGTGAGGACTGAAAGAAGAATAAGATGGTGGAAAATGAAGGAGGAAGAGTGTAGTGTGAGGTTCAGGGAAGAGGTCAGACAGGGGCTCGGTGGTGGTGAAGAGGTGCTGAATGATTGGGAAACTACTGCAGGAGTGATAAGGGAGGTAGCTAGAAAGGTACTTGGTGTGACATCTGGGAATAGAAAGGAAGACAAAGAGACGTGGTGGTGGAATGAGGAAGTGCAGGAGAGCATAAGGGGAAAGAGGTTGGCAAAACAGAAGTGGGATAGACAGAGTGATGAGAAAAGTAGGCGGGAGTACAAGGAGATGCGGCAGCAGGTAAAGAGGGATGTGGCGAAAGCCAAGGAAAAGGCATATGAGGAGCTGTATGAGAGGTTGAACACTAAGGAAGGAGAAAAGGATTTGTACCGATTGGCCAGACAGAGGGACCGAGCTGGGAAGGATGTACTGCAAGTTAGAGCAAAAAAGGATGGAGATGGAAATGTGTTGGCTAGTGAGAAGAGTGTGTTGAGAAGGTGGAGGGAGTATTTTGAGCAGCTGATGAATGAGGAAAATGAGAGAGAGAGAGAAGGTTGGATGATGTGGAGATTGTGAAGCAGGAAGTGGATAGGATTAGTAAGGAGGAAGTGAGAGCAGCGATTAAGAGGATGAAGAGTGGACAGTCGGTTGGACCAGATGACATACCGGTAGAAGCATGGAGATGTTTAGGAGAGATGGCAGTGGAGTTTTTAACCAGATTGTTTAACAAGATTCTGGAAGGTGAGAGGATGCCTGAGGAATGGAGAAGGAGTGTGCTGGTACCGATCTTTAAGCATAAGGGAGATGTGCAGACCTGCAGTAACTACAGGGGAATTAAGTTGATCAGTCACACCATGAAGTTATGGGAAAGAGTAGTGGAAGCCAGGCTGAGAGAAGAGGTGACCATCTGTGAGCAACAGTATGGTTTCATGCCGAGGAAGAGCACCACAGACGCATTATTTGCTTTGAGAATGTTGATTGAGAAGTATAGAGAAGGACAGAAGAAATTGCATTGTGTATTTGTGGATTTAGAGAAAGCGTACAACAGGGTGCCAAGAGAGGAGTTGTGGTATTGTATGAGGAAGTCAGGTGTGTCAGAGAAGTATGTGAGGGTGGTGCAGGACATGTATGAGGACAGTGTGACAGCAGTAAAGTGTGCAGTAGGAACGACAGACTGGTTCAAGGTGAAGGTTGGACTGCATCAAGGATCGGCCCTGAGCCCTTTCCTGTTTGCAGTGGTGATGGACAGGTTGACAGACGAGGTCAGACAGGAGTCTCCATGGACTATGATGTTTGCGGATGATATTGTTATTTGTGGTGAGAGTAGTGAGCAGGTTGAGAAAAGCCTGGAGAGGTGGAGGTACGCGCTGGAGAGAAGGGGAAAGTCAGTAGGAGTAAGACCGAGTACATGTGTGTGAATGAGAGGGAGGGCAGTGGAGTGGTGCGGTTGCAGGGAGAAGAGGTGGTGAAGGTGGAGGAGTTCAGGTACCTGGGGTCAACAGTGCAAAGTAATGGAGAGTGTGTTAGGTAAGTAAAGAAAAGAGTGCAGGCAGGGTGGAGTGGGTGGAGAAGAGTGACAGGAGTGATTTGTGATAGAAGAGTATCTGCAAGAATGAATTATAGGACTGTGGTGAGACCTGCGATGTTGTATGGTTTAGAGACAGTGGCATTGAGTAAAAGGCAGGAGGCGGAGCTGGAGGTAGCAGAGCTGAAGATGTTAAGGTTTTCGTTGGGAGTGACGAGGATGGACAAGATTAGAAATGAGTTTATTAGAGGGACAGCGCATGTTGGACGTTTTGGTGACAAGGTGAGGGAGGCGAGATTGAGATGGTTTGGACATGTGCAGAGGAGGGGCATGAGTTATATTGGTAGGAGAATGCTGAGGATGGAGCCGCCAGGCAAGAGGAAAAGAGGAAGACCAAGGAGGATGTTCATGGATGTGGTGAGGGAAGACATGCAGGTAGTTGGTGTGAAAGAGGCAGATGTAGAGGACAGGGTGGTATGGAGACGGATGATCCGCTGTGGCGACCCCTAATGGGAGCAGCCGAAAGAAGAAGAAGAAGAGTGCGATCCCCACCTTCGAATCAACCGTAACTCCTTAAATACCAGTTAGATGATGATGATATGACAGGAATGTAATTAGCACTATTTCTGCACCAATTCAATTAAACGAATCAGCATAATTACTCCCCAGGAGAAGCTCCAGTGAGTTACAGTTCGAAATCATTTTCCCTTTGGACGTCTAACGTTTAGACCCGGAAGGCTTTGACCCAAGACAGTTTAAAGCAGATTGACAGAGAGGGAGAGATAGAGAAAAAAAAAGAGACAAACGTTGCTATGGCAACTGCCAGCCACAAGTTGAAACTTAAGCTTCGATTAATTTTTCTCAATTATGAAATTGAACCATGAAGAACTCCTTTTTTTTATTGCAATCTTGAACATAGTGAATAACAGAAATGACACAGAAAGTGTTTTTTTTTTTTTTTTCTTCATCTTCCTCTTTTCTTTTGATGTTATTCAACATTGTGAGGACTTTAAAGGACTTTTACAGGACCTTAGAGGTTCTTTTGGGAGCATGAATAAAACCAACAGCTGATTCCCATAAGTCAAACTTCATTAGGTAGAAAAAGAAAGAGAGAGAGAGAGAGAGAGAGAGAGAGAGAGAGAAAGGGAGAGAGAAAATATTGCAGTATTTAAATAGGAAGACAACTAAACGGGGAAACAAGTTTTGCTGTAGAATTGTGGATTTGGTGCAGATGACATCCGCTGTAATAAAATAGACTTTATTTTTTCGCATATACATTACAGCACAGTGAAATTCTTTCTTCACATATCCCAACTGGATCAGAAGCTGGGGTCAGCCATGATATGTCACCCCTGGAGCACAGATGGTTAAGGGCCTTGCTCAAAGAGTGGCAGCTTGGCGATCCTGGAGCTTGAACCCCTGACCTTTCAATCAGTAACCCAATGCCTTAACCACTGAGCTACCACTTCCCATCCCAATAAAGTGGTTGTCTCAAAAAAAAAAAAAAAATACAATGAAATTCAGAAAGTCGGTCACAGACAATTTCTACAAGTATCACTTAGGTAAACACATGTACTTCAAATAATTCTCAACTCTCTGACTGACTTTTTAAAGATCCTTGAAGTTACAGATATACTCAAGCCAGGGTGTCTGGCGCTAACGATCATGCCGCAGTTAAAATGGGCGGGATATTTTTCGTAAATTAGTTTGGTTATAATCATCACCTTAAGGTTCTGGCCCATTATTTGCATTGTTTCCTTTTTAAAAATGAATTATCTTCTTAGGCTACGTGTACGCTAATCCAGAAAAATAATTCAGACTTAATTTTTAAACATCTGGAGACGCAAACCTTCTCAAAAGTGAACCTCATCCTCATCACCAAACATCCATTCATTATAGTTTAAGTAGGATTTATTGTGATTTCAACCATACACAGTGAAACAAAACGTTTCCCTAGGACCAATGTGCTACAGCAAACAACAAAAATTTACAAAAGGGACATTTAGTGCAAAAGGGAAAAGACAAGAGACAACATGAGACAAGTTATGGTACGCTACAAAAGGTTTTACAAAATGGATTGTCCATATACAAAACAAAAAAGAAAACCGTGCATGTAAACATTTGGCTGGATGTAAAATTTTGGTCAACCAAAATTGTAAATTGTTGTAAAATTTGTTGTAAAATTGTTGCCAATTGTTATTCCCTCATTGTTGAGGTGAACCGTTCAGTGATGAGCACTTAAATGCAGGACTGTTCATGGAAACTGCAGTCCTGACACATTGCAGCAGACTGTCGATATTAATTACAGTCCAAATCCAACCTCATAGTTCTTGAATTGCTCAGTAACTACAGATTTCCTAGCATATTCGTTTAAAACAGTCTCTGGTGAGCAGCAGTTCTGCAGATGGAAATGGCCTTGTTAATGAGAAAGGTCAACAGAGAGCGGCCTGACTGTGTGAGCTGACAGAAAAGCGACAGTAACTAAGGTAATCACTTTGTACATTTGCGATGCGCAGAAACCCGAAGGACGGAACAAAGAGGCTTCAGTAAGCACTACCATCACTGGTCTGGTCTGAAAAATCTTAACAGATTAAATGTTAGGGTCATAATTTAGTGCCAACAGTATGAATCCATAAATCTACAGTCCAAGCTGACAAAACTAATCAATCATCACTTGAATGTCACATTGAACTTGAATGTTGTTGCTGACCATATATTATGATTTAACCACTGTAGCTTCTAATGACTATGTCCAGAAAGATAATTCACCAGGTCTGAAAGCAAGTCATCTCAAAGGGACAATACGTTTTAATGTTGTTCAGTGGCCTTCCCAGGTCCCCAGATCTGAATCCAGTAAAACACCTTTTAAAAGGTTAAACAAATGTCATAATCATTGCAGAATTGCCTGAAGTCAAGTATGTAACAATATACTGTAAATTAAACTACCGGTAAATAAATGGCAGGGACGATTCACTGATTCCCGCTCAAATGTTCGTGCCCAAGGTGACCGTCTAGCCTGCCTATTCCTAGAAACGGTGCTGTGTATAGGTTGCCTGTTGTGCCACCAAAACAACAACATTGATTCTACAAGACCTCTGAAGGTGTGCTGTAATGTCTGGCACCAAGCCATTAGAAGCACATCCTGTAAATCCTCTACGTTTCGAGGAGGAGGTTCCATAGATTGGTCTTTTTTTGCACAGCACATTTTTCCACAGACAGACTGGATCCAACACCTTGATCATTTTGTCATGTTCCCCAGACCACTGCTGAGAGGCCATTATGGAAAACCGTTGCCTTTAAAGGTGTGCATTTATTTTTTATTTAATTATTATTATTTTTTTAATCCCACAAGTATATTATTTCTTTACATATCCCAGCGATGTGGAAAGCTAAGGTCAGAGCAAAGGATCAGCCATGATAGTCAAGTCAAGTCAAGTTTATTTCTATAGCGCTTTTCACAACAGACATTGTCTCAAAGCAGCTTTACAGAAATCAACAATCAAGGTGAATGGTGTGCATTTATCCCTGATGAGCAAGCCGTGGCGACTGTGGCAAGGAAAAACTCCCTTAGATGTTATGAGGAAGAAACCTTGAGAGGTACCAGACTCAAAAGGGGAACCCATCCTCATTTGGGTGACATCAAGAGTTTGATCAGAAATCTTTCAACAATACAGAACACTGGAGAGTGAGAACTAACATGAGCACTGGAGTGTGTGATTATAAGTAATGATCTTTCTACAGTCTTATACAGTCATTATGGTTATAAAACTAGGAGCTACTGAGCAACTCATAAAATAGCTCAACATTTGTGATCATCACAGATCTAACACCAGCTTCTCCATGCCAGAGCCTTTAAACACTCCAGGAGGTCCAATGTCAAAACTCCACACATGTAGTGGGATCCAATTGGCACTGGTACGTCCCTAGATGGTTCGGGATGTTTGCGAGTTCGGCATCTACTTCTTTAAAGGTCCATAATCTGCATGAGGTGGGACGTGACTGGAGCTAACCAAACCTCAGGATGCCTGAGGATGGGGAGAGAAAGAGAAGCAGTAGATGATACAGTCCTCCTGGAGCACAAAGTTAATAGCCTTGTTTAAGGGCCCCAAGAGTGGCAGCTTGGCGATTGTTGCGAAAAAGTAAATACTGATAATTGAACAAATTGCAGTACATATTTTAGCAAAACATAGTTGTTTTATAGTACCGTAATATATAAAATTCACGGTATATATGTATGCGGCAGCGGTTTGTAAGTGAAGGATGCTAATTAAAAAGGAGAAAGGCAAGGGTTAAAATTGGGCTTCGAAACCCCAAAAACGGGAAAAATACGTGCTCTAACACCGAGACAATTAACTCTGACAACCGTTTGCGAGAGTAGGGCATCTAACAAAGCGGGATCTCCGTACATCCTGGCAACGTCCCAATGTACAGTATCTAGCCACATATATGCTGCTACGTTTGCCGCACTGAAATTTGTAAAATTTTGCAGTATCACTATCATCAAAAATGATCAAAAATCTAAACATTGTAACTTGACGACTACTTTTTTGGTTGGTGTCAAAATAACATCCATATGAATGCCAGGACTCAATTTGCTCCTGCAAGATTATCACACTACCTCCACCAGGATCAACTTTTCTGTGGAATCGGTCCAGACCGGCTAGCCATTGCTTCCCACTCTCCACATAGCAATTTTTCTCTGGCCCAGCTCCGGCCCACACAACCAGCTTTTGCTTGGCCCACATACCGCAATGAATTACGGTCCTAGTGTGGACCAGGTCTGGATTCCAGACAAGGGCCACACATGGGCCATAACTGGCCCAAGTCTCAGCCAAGTTAAATACCCAAAATGACATTTGGCCCATGTCTTGTGAGCCGCCTTAAAATCAGTATACCACCTCTGCCAAACCTGGCCATGTTTGGCCCACATGCTGTATGCCAGTGCCGGATGAATGCCAGCTGTGCCAGATGAATGCCAAATCTGGGCCAAATTTGTTTGCTGACTGGGTCTTATCAATGTGCCTTGGGCTTCCATAACCCTGTTGCCAGTTTACTTTTATTCCTCGTATGTATGAAACACTACAGGTGGAAAATTGTACTTTCTGTATATTAATTGTAAAATATATATATTTTTTAAAAAGATATACAATTATGTGCTGTTGGTAATGGTCACATTTAAGTTACTGGGCCCCTATTAATGCCGTTTATCGGCATGCCCACATAAGTACCAAGGGAATCAGCTTTTTCAACAAATTTTCGGCAACAAAATGACAACCCTAACCCTAACCCTGACCCAAATGACTGATTCTCATGCAACAATGATCATTTTTATAATTTTCTGATAATTGCTTAAATGTCATTTTTTAATCGTAAATGAATTATTTGCTAAACAATTTCAATTTAATTCCACACACTGTCATGATTAGTGTGTTCCTACAGTATACGCATGTATGTGTATTGCCTTATATATATTTATTTTAATCTTTTTATTAGTGCTGTATAACGGAAAAGTGACTCACCTGTTAATTTTATTGTACTGTTTATTGAGCTACACATCATTTCCCTGGCTGCTTTTAGAGGTCAGAGTGACTTTGATTCAGCAAAAACTACATGAAAACACACACTCATGCATAGACACACACACACACACACACACATTTTGAAAGAGCTATTTAGCAAAGCAATGCTAAATTCAACATGACAGCTGACCCCAAGTCGAATAAAGCACTGCAGTATAGTATGATTTAGAAGATCTAAAACATTTCTCTTTCACAGTTGCGTAACATATTATTCATTGAGATCCACAATTACAATTCATATTTATTAACACACTATGCATTTTCTTTTTTTATTCGTTCCTGTTTTAATTTTCTGTGGGAAGCTGGTAATAAAAAAAATAGTTCCTGTTATCAAAGACGTTATAGCAGCTATAAACCTCAGGGAAAAAATACGTACCGTAATCAATTGTGAGGAATGGAAATAAAAACTTATTATTTTTTAACTAATCTAATTAGTACTTAGTTAATAGCAGTGGTAGGCCATTAGGGCCAGAAAGACCCTTTTCTGACTGATGTTTGAATACATTTTTATTAATGTATTTACAAGGACATTTCCTTTTCAAGAAAAGCTGAACATCGTGAGGAACGGTCGGCCAAAACAGTTGTCAGTTGTTAAGCTTTTTCATGAACCATTCCTATTTTTGCATTTCCTTTCTTGTAAAATGTGCACAAAATACACAATTTGTCTTCATTTCAAATCCCTAGGAAAAGCTTAATGCATAGAAAAAATGCATAGAAAACCGTGAGGTTAATATCGATGCTTCTGCGAGTGATGGTTTATGCTGGCAGTGCAGCTGTGGCTGCAGTAAAAGGAGACTTTCATTCATTCTCATTGTATGAGATTCCTGTCTGTGATGCAGTGCTCTGTTATACTGTGTTTCTCTATAATATGGATGTTTTTTATAGCCAGGTTGTCATAAGGATTGATAAATGGACAGTTTTCGACAGATTAACAACATAAGGTTGACTGAAATTTTTGACTGAGTATTCCAAATGTTTGTGTTGCCCATTGCTAAAGGCTGTATACTGCTTGCAAAGTACCTTAATACCAAAACTCGTGGTTCTGAGAGAGCTGCTCCTTCTGTCAGGAGGTGATGGAGACAGAAGCATGGTGGGCTAATCAAAGGTTCCAGTATTACTCACGCTGTATAAAAAGAGCTCTGAGAAATCTCAGCGTTCAACGCGATACATAATGATGACTCACCTTTGCTCCTGAGTCACGAGTATCAGTGCATATAAACACCTTCGTAGTTATCCGTCTCTCTTGAAGGCGAGGTTTGTTAAATAATCTGTGTTCACCATGTTGCATGTCGTTTTTTTCCCTTTGGGTCAGCATGGACAATACAGTGTTTTTAGTTCTTATGTGAAATGATAGTAGCTATATAAATGTCCCCATAAACCAGTAAATAGGAGCTAATGTAATTGGTGATGTAACAATTTGTGACAGGAGAGCGAAAGCAGCACTGGATCACACGTGCCATAGAATTGATCTGAGCAAACAAATTAGTTTCCCATGCCATAAGTCATTTTCATAGAACTGAGAACATTTTCATTCAAATGTTGAAATCAGTAGAGCTACTGAGAATGCATGGTAAGTGCTGGGTTCGAAGATGGATTTTGTTCATAAAAGATACAACAAGATCCAAAATCCAACTCAATTTCACTCGAAATTCTAATGCACAGTGAGATTTATTATTTTTCATCACGTATTAGGTCTCGTTCCTGAAGCGAGATATTAGCAGTTCTGTTCATAACCAGTTGAAATGACTATTTAGACAAGAAATATGGATTTAATGAAAATCCTATAAATAATAACAGAAAAGTATCCTAATTAATGAGTCTGTGTGAAAAACCGCTATGAAATATCCTGTCAAGTTTAAACTGGTTATTGTTACATTTACATGGTATTGTATGAGAAAGTCTGGTGTGTCAGAGAAGTATGTGAGGGTGGTGCAGGACATGTATGAGGACAGTGTGACAGCAGTGAAGTGTGCAGTAGGAATGACAGACTGGTTTAAGGTGGAGGTTGGACTGCATCAAGGATCGGCTCTGAGCCCTTTCCCGTGTGCAGTGGTGATGGACAGGTTGACGGACGAGGTCAGACAGGAGTCTCTGTGGACTATGATGTTTGTGGAAGATATTGTGATTTGTAGTGAGAGTAGGGAGAAGGTTGAGAAGAGCCTGGAGAGGTGGAGGTACGCGCTGGAGAGAAGGGGAATGAAAGTCAGTGGGAGTAAGACAAAGTACATGTGTGTAAATGAGAGGAAGGGCAGTGGAGTGGTGTGGTTGCAGGGAGAAGAGGTGGAGAATGTGGAGGAGTTCAGGTACCTGGGGTCAACAGTGCAAAGTAATGGAGAGTGTGTTAGAAAAATTAAGAAAAGAGTGCAAGCAGGGTGGAGTGGGTGGAGAATAGTGATGAGTGATTTGTGATAGAAGGGTATCTTCAAGAGTAAAAGGGAAAGTTTATAGGACTGTGGTGAGACCTGAGATGTTGTATGGTTTAGAGACAGTGGTATTGAGTAGAAGACAGGAGGCGGAGCTGGAGGTAGCAGAGCTGAAGATGTTGAGGTTTTTGTTCGTGACGACGATGATCAGGATTAGAAACTCGATTATTAAAGGGACAGCACATGTAGGATGTTTTGGAGACAAGGTGAGGGAGGCAAGATTGAGATGGTTTGGAAATACTAACTAGTTAAACCTGCTTTGGACATGTGCAGAGGAGGGACATGGGGTATATCGGTAGAAGAATACTTAGGATGGAGCCGCCAGGAAGGAGAAAAAGAGGAAAACCAAGGAGGCGGATGTAGAGGATGTGGAGATGGATGATCTGCTGTTGCGACCCCTAATGGGAGTAGCTGAAAGAAGAAGAGCATTTTTATTACATTTAAAGCATTTATGAGACGACTTTATCCAGTACAAATTATAGAGTACACAATATGGACAAAAGCATTGATTTTTACAGCCATATGTTTCTCAAACTTTTACCACAAAGTTGGAGGCACACAGTTGTATAGGATGTCTGTGATTGCGCTAGCATTACATTTTCCCTTAACTTTAAGTAGGAGACTAAAATGTGTTCCAGCCTGGCAATGCCCTTGTGCCAAAAGCCAGCTCTATTAAGATATAGTTTACATGGGTGGAGTGGAAGATCTCCTGCTATAGATATCTGATAAGAACCCTGTTGAACAACTTTGAGACGAATTGGAATGCTGACTGCACCCCAGGCCTCCTCATGTCACATCAGTACCAGACTTTACTATAAAACATTTCTAAACTGGTCATGTTATATTTTTGTCATTAATTGAGAAACTTGATTGGATATAAGCCTATAGCATTTTTAAAATTCCTATGAATGCAAGACCGGGATCGACCAAACCATGAATTAATTGGCATGTGGTTAAATTGTTTGGTCAAATGCATTTAAATTTAGTCCTAAAGCTTGGTGCTTGTGCACTTATGACTTACTCTCTGCTGTTATGAATGGCTCCATAAAACCTTCCAAACTGGTTTATTTCAAGTTTCAACATTCCACACCTAAGTCATCAGTGGTGTCCTACCGGAATCAATCCACCTCATTATGATGTAACATCTATAGAAACCCTCAATATTATAGAGAAACACAGTATAACAGAGCACTGCATCACAGACAGGAGTCTCATGCAGCGAGAATAAATGTTACCAAAGCAAGAAAACGAATGGACACAATTCAACAAGTTTCCTTTCACTGTAGCCACAGCTGCACCTCCCGCAACATCATTTCTAGCTAAAGCACTGACATTACCCTCATAAAATAACCCCGGGTTTTCTGTGCATTGTTTTTTAAGCATTACGGTTTTTGTTGTGTACTGAAATGAAGCCAAATTGTGTGTTTTGGTGCAAATTCTACAGGAAGGACAACGTTAAAGACTAAAGGGTTTGTTTAAATGCTTAACAACTGATCTGTTTTGGCCGACCTTTTCCTCATGATGTCCAGCTTTTCTTGAAAAGTCCATCTTGTAAATGTCCTTGTAAGTGTAACCAAATCCATCTTCTTCTACTCTGTCAAACTCACACAAATATATTTGAGCTTGTGCAGTTTGCTGCAGGCTTGCGAGCTCTGACTAGTGCGCTCTCTGACCATCCAATCGAAGGAAGTGAAAACTGCAGACTTTATTGGATTCCTTTGAGATGGCGCCAGTGCTGTCACCTCGAAATCTGATTGGATAGAATCTCTTACTTAAACTTACACTTGGTTGCTTTGGCACCCGAGAGAAAAGCGATGACATGAAGAGAATAGGCTATTGGGGATAATGTATTACATATTCATGGACAAAAATATAAAATAATGTAGTTCAGTGATTCTGAAAGTGTTTAGCTGAGCAGAGAAGACCTTTTTTAGCCCTGATGGCTTGCAACTGAGCCTCATGCATTCTTTATTGGAGAAATTCTCACCTGGATACTGTCATTTTAAGCATAAGAATGGACTCACAAGGATAAACTCAGTGAACACAAGCTGCTGATACAGAGCATCAATTCAGAACATCTATTCTGTAATAATTTTCTCAAAATTACTTCCTGGAGTCATCTCCGGTAGTTCTTCCTTCCCATTTTTCCTTCTAGTTTCTTTAGGTATTAAAATCTGCATCCAGATTACATAAAGCTACTATCAGGTAATATTTATTTGTTAAAAGTAATCAAATTGAACTGAAATTAAAAAAGGAAATCTTATCTGACTTCAGAAGTCCAACACCACCATGTCTTAATTGGTCATATGGTAAAAAATTCAGTATAATTGATCAGAAGATCAAAAGCCTCAAAGGTGTCAATTCTGGGCTCCTGATCAAGGTTCTTGACTACAAGGATGATGTTTTAATTAGCTTTGAGCCCAAATTAACTCACTCTTTTTCACAATTCTTAACCGCTTGATCTTCTGGACCATTCTAGCTTCCCATTGAGGATACAGTTAGGATATCTGGACAACCATCAGAAAGTGAGCACATTGATGTCATCTTTTTTTGATATCATATAGATATAGTACAGAAACATTTTAACACAGATTTTGATATTGAATGTATTAACACTAGACTTAATTTCTAGAGCCAGAATGACAGAAAGGACAATTTTTTAAAGCATTTTTTCCCCCAAATGGTGTCAAACTGTTTTTCTTTCATTGGCAGTCTTGTGTATCTCTCTTTCCACACACACACATACACATGAACGCACGTGTTTGCCGAAAGCGGCCTTTGTGAAATAAACAGAGCGCAGCACTAACAAGAGGCCCACGGCTCCTTCATAACCCCATTTCACTCAGAATTCGACGGAGTTCTGCCTAGAAATATTTTACGTTGGCTTCCAAATCAAGGTGTAATTAAATCCATCCATTAACGCACAATGGTCAAGCTGCATATCAGCAAGCAGATTTATCCATCAAACTGTTCATATGGGCATATAAACCAGAGATTTGGTATTCATGAAAATTCTATCAATACTGAAAACAATCTTTGAATAAAACAAAACAACAACAAAAAAACCAGGAAATACCCTGTAGCTTTTAAACTGATTCTTTTTATTAGGTTTTAGAACTACTGTAGGATTGATGGAAGTTCTTTGTATTTTTTTCAAATCAAAAACACATCCTTATCTTAGATCACAGCGTGTCATTGATTAAACCTTCTAAAAATGTAGTTACGATTGGCATTAAATTAAAATAAATGAGTTAATTAATAAATACTTAAAATAAAGGTTAGATAAAACAAAGCCACACATTTAGGTGAACAAGATTGATTTTTATTCACAATTTGAATCCAGATTACATAAATCTGCTTCGTGATGTAAAACAATAATAATGACTTTAGGTGAATACAAATATTCAGTTGAATAATCATGCATTATTTTTTTATTACTTCTACTAATACTAATAATAATTATTTTCTTATGGCTCCTCCTATTAGGGGTCCTTTACATCTATCCCAAAATTTGGGCTGGGCGTGGCAGGGTGGGGCATGGCGGACCAGACATAGTCTCAGATAATTGTTTGTACGAATCAAATTTTTCATGATATCGTCATTTAATTAGAAATATAAACACATGACACGTGGCGTTTCAACCCATTGCTTTTCTGGAGGATTTCATGGCTCCAGGGCTGATTACATATATTTCGTCGAAGTGACGACGATGGACAGGATTAGAAATGAGTTTATTAGAGGGACGTGTGCATGTAGGACGTTTTGGAGACAAGGTGAGGGAGGTGAGATTGAGATGGTTTGGACATGTGCAGAGGAGGGACATGGGGTATATCGGTAGGAGAATGCTGAGGATGGAGCCACCAGGAAAGAGGAAAAGAGGAAGGCCAATCAGAACTTTTATGGATGTGGTGAGGGAAGACATGCATTAGGTTTAACTAGTTAGTATTTCCAAACCATCTCAATCTCGACCTCCCTCACCTTGTATCCCAAACGTCCGACATGCACTGTCCCTCTTATAAACTCGTTTCAAATCCTGTCTATCCTTGTCACTCCCAACAAAAACCTCAACATCTTCGGCTCTCCACCTCCTGTCGTATACTCAATGCCACTGTCTCTAAACCATACAACATCGCAGGTCTCACCACAGTCCTATAAACTTTCCCTTTCACTCTCACAGATACTCTTCTATCACAAATCACTTCTGCTATCACTCTTCTCCACCAACTCCACCCTGCCTGCACTCTTTTCTTCTCTTCTCTAACACACTCTTTATTACTGTGCACAGCTGAACCCCAGGAATTTAAACACCTCCACCTTCACCACCTCTTCTCTCTGCAACCGCACCACTCCACTGCCCTCCCTCTCATTAACACACATGTACTCTGACTTGATGAAGTGGTAACTCAGTGGTTAAGGCTCTGCATTGCTGATCGGAAGGTCGGGGTTCAAGCCCTGGTATTTCCAAGTTGCCACTTTTGGGGCCCTTGAGCAAGGCCCTTAATCATCTCAAATTTCTAGAATTGCAGGGATATGCAAAGTAAGATTTTCACTTTGCTCTAAAGTACACGTGACAAGTATAAATCACATTCCTACTGACTTTTATTCTCCTCTCCATTTAACTGATTTGCAAATCATTGCATCCAATAAGATCTTAATTTTTGCCCTGGTCCCTTGTGCATAGAGATTTCTTCCAATTCTTTAAAACATTTGATATTATTATGTGCTGTAATTGATGAGATATTCAATTGTTTTGAGATGTTTCTGAAATTGCTTCACAGTTTGAAAGACTCGGTCTTTCACAGATTAGTGAAGCTCTGCAGCTCTTTACTTCTTTTCACTAGATACACTATTTATACCCCATAATCTAACTGACCTGTTGTCAATTAACCTGCTTAGTTGTTGTCAGGGATCCACCTGCCACGCCCCCCTCGGAGGTTCTCATGTTGCCTCTCTCTCTACCGCGCTCAGCGCTAAACGGCGACACCTGTCCCTCGTTACCCCTTTATAAGTCATCATTCCAACCCAACCTGCTGTCGGATCTACAAAGTCATGCTAGTGATCTCCCGGATTCCCAACTGCCAGCATTCCCCGCTGGTTCATGTGCAGTGTTCCAAATCTCTTGGATTCCAGACCGCAAGGATTCCCTGCTGGTTCATGCTCCTGGTTCCGATCGTACGGATTTTACTTGGGTTACGGATTATACCTGTTCTACGGATTCCCCCCGCTGTACGGATCACACCCGCTTTCCGGATTTACCCCGCGTTTCGGTTCTTGACTCTGATTTGTGTTCTTAACTAAATAAATGATAGAGCCATTCTCGTTTCCTTCCCGTGGTCACTGTCCTGACAGTTGTAGAATGTTTCTCCAACTGTTTAATTTTGATTACACTTTCGTTTTCCACAGCTTTGTTGGCCCGTCCCAGCGTTTTTCAGACGTGTCGCAGGCGTCGAATTGAAGGTGTCCTTAATTTTTTTTTTTCCCGAAAATTTTACATTTCCTCATTTTAAACAGTTTGTTTTTGTTTGTTTTATTGTGAAAAGAACATAGATTTATGACATCAATGCATTCTGCTTTAAATTACATTTTACGCCACGTCACAACTTTCGGTTTTTAAATTTCTATAATTCAATTCAATTCATTTATTTGTATAGCGCTTTTAACAATGAACATTGTCTCAAAGCAGCTTTACACAGATAATGTGGTGAGTAAAAGTGAATATGTTCTTTATAAGTAAGTTTGTCCCTGATGAGCGAGCCGGTGGCGACTGTGGCAAGGAAAAACTCCCCGAGATGGCATAAGGAAGAAACCTTGAGAGGAACCAGACTCAAGAGGGAACCTCATCCTCATCTGGGTTGCACCGAATGTCCATTTATAGCAGATAAACGATGTTGCGGGGTACAATGATGATGATCATAAGCGAAAAGTAGTCCTGAGTCAATGTAGCAGACTGTTGACATTAACTACAGTCCAATCCATCCTCAAAGCGCCCGTTCTTACTCCGGAATTTCATGGACCCACCCAAGGTGTTGATGAGAAACCGTCCCAAGCTGCACAGAGTGGCCTCCAATCGAAGAGAACACTATCCAGAGGCAGGCCTGGACGAAGTGGGAAGATCCACGGAGGGGAGAGGGGCAGGAACAGTGGTCACTGGAACCTCAGGAGCATGTTTAACTCAACCGAGAGAGAGAGATAGAGATAGAGAGAAGGGTTACAGGAAGAGAAAGATATGATTATTGTGGATTATTAATAATTGCAACCATCAAAGTACAAGATCATTCAAATTTCTTTGTCCTTCTTCAGTGATTTCACATGTTTTTAATAGGATTAATCGCAGCAATTTGACTCAGCAATCCAAAACTTTATTTTATTCCTGAAGCCATTTCTTTGTTGACCTGGAATTGTGCTTTTGGTTGTTACTGTGCTGAAGGGTGAGTTGTTTTTTTCCAGCTGAGTTACAGAAACAGGTTTGTGCCAGAGGAGATTGGTGTTCGGCGCAATCCGTGATTCCTTTTATCTTGACTACAGCTCCAGCACCAGTGCCAAGTGAAGAGAAGCCCTTTAGCATGATGCTGCAAACACCGTGCTTAACTGTGGGTATGGGTTTTTTCAAGGGAATAAACTGTCTTGTTTTGCAAGCAGAAAACAACATTGGAATTACAACTAAAAGTTAATTTCATCAGACTACAACACAGATTGCTTATAGTTTGGGGTCAGATACGGTCACAATTGTGGTATTTTACAAATGTGGCTGCATTCTTTTACCTCACAGTTTTAACAGGGTGTGTAGAATTGTTATGTGCATAATATATATGCCTGCCTTAATATATCAGTAGTGGGCTATCAGGGCCAGCAAGGCATTCCCTGCTAAACTCTATCAGAATCACTGACTTAGATTTTAATATATTATTTTATAAAATTATTCCCAATAGATCCCCGGTCAGGGAACCAACCCCAGCCACTCTCAGTGCCGGTCCCAAGCCCGGATAAATGGGGAGGGTTGCGTTAGGAAGGGCATCCAGCGTAAAAACATGTGCCAAATCAAACATGCGGAGGATCCGCTGTGGCGACCCCGAACGGGAGAAGCCGAAAGAAAGTTTATTCCCAATAGTCTATTCTCTTTATTTCATAGCGTTTCTTTCACTTGTGCTGCTACAAATAGTGTCTGTTTATATTCAAGCTTCTCTCCGATCAATTTTTAGCCGTCACATCACATGTCCGGCCTTCGAAAATCACCAGTGCAGGCACTTGGAGCGTACAGTTCATGCTGCTCGAAGGCTGTTGCTTTAACCAATCAGATTTCGAGTTGGCGACACTGGTGGCCATCTAACAGGCGTACAATAATGTCGACATTTTCACCTTCGTTGATCGGACGGTCAGACAGCTCGCTAGTCAGATCTCACACAGCGCATCTGTAGCAAACCGAACAAGCTCAAATATATTAGTGCGGATGTAATAGTTGTTTAGTGTTTCATTCCACAATGGCTGACACAGGAGAAGAAATTGACTTGGTCGCAGATACACTTTTCTTTTCAAGAAAAGCTGGACGTCCTGAGGAAAAAGGTCGGCCAAAACAGTTCAAAATAGTACTTAAACCATTTCATGAAGCATTGAGGTTCCAGTGACCACTGTTCCTGTCCCTCTCC
The DNA here is from genome assembly GCA_014706435.1 of Silurus glanis. Lineage (NCBI taxonomy): Eukaryota > Metazoa > Chordata > Actinopteri > Siluriformes > Siluridae > Silurus > Silurus glanis. The sequence continues at coordinate 754,869 of JAAIIK010000114.1, forward strand.
CCTCCGTGGCTCTTCCCACTTCGTCCAGGCCTGCCTCTGGATAGTGTTCTCTTCGACTGGAGGCCACTCTGTGCAGCTTGGGACGGTTTCTCATCAACGCCTTGGGTGGTTCCATGAAATTCCGGAGTAAGAACGGGAGCTTTAAGGATGGATTTGGACTGTAGTTAATGTCAACAGTCTCCTACACTGACTCAGGACTACTTTTCGCTTCTGATCGTCATCACTGTACCCCGCAACATCGTATATCTGCTATAAATGGACATTCGGTGCAACCCAGATGAGGATGGGTTCCCTCTTGAGTCTGGTTCCTCTCAAGGTTTCTTCCTATCGCCATCTCGGGGAGTTTTTCCTCGCCACAGTCGCCACCGGCTCGCTCATCAGGGACAAACTTACTTATAAAGAACATATTCACTTTTAATCAGCACATTATCTGTGTAAAGCTGCTTTGAGACAATGTTCATTGTGAAAAGCGCTATACAAATAAAAATGAATTGAATTGAATTTAGACTTTTGCATTTTTTTTTCTTCATGTACAACTTGCGCAAAAACACACAATTTGACTTCATTTCAAAAACCTAAGGAAAACCGTAACGCACAGAAAAATGCATAAAAATGCAGGGTAAAAGCACGGGGTCATTTTATGAGGTAAATTTCGATGCTTCAGCTAGAGTTGATACAGTACAGTATGGGGGGCAGGTATTGTTGAATCGTGTTTATAGGGTTTCTTGCTTTAGTAATGGCATTCAATCACACTGTAGACAACTCTCTTTGATGCAGTGCGATGTTACACTGCGTTTCGACTAGTCATGTTTTACTTTTTTTTTTTTTTTTTTTTTTTTTTTAAATATGACAAAATCATAAATCAGAGGAACGATGGTAACATTTTATTTTAATATAATGTTTGGTACAGTATAATGCAAGATTTATTCTCATAGACATTAGTCAGTTTGATTTTTTTTGCCCTTGAGTTTGCCCTGTTTAAGCGCAAACTCAACTCTTATTAATATTAAATATATTATATATACTTTGATATTTCTTTTTTTTTTATTCCCTTGAAATTAATCTAGCTTAATAATGATATGCAAATGAAATCTCACAAAGCTGTAATGTATCCAACATGCAAATTATACATTACATTTTTTTGCTAAAGTTTTTGCTAATTCCAAATTCTGTTTTATACCCGCTTAGTCTTTCTGCATTCCTTTGTAGATCCTATAGCAGTGTGTCGGAATGAAGAAACACACTCGGGCCGATTAAACTTCCACGCTTACCTTCTAGGTTCTATAAAAGCATCATGTCTTCCTACACCGAGGCCAGGCTGTTTGGAGCGTACTTTATTTCACACCACTCGAGGAAACGCTCACGGGCCGGATGAATAATGACTTTAGGTCTGATTTAATCCTGATACAGCATCACTGCTGCACAGCTGCTGCTTTATGAGCCGGTTTTATTCTGTCGCTCGTGTTCTGTCCACTGCGCACTTTCCATTTCTCCATGCCAGTGAACCCAACACTCAGCAAAACAACATTATATTCACTTCATTCATCAAAAATATTAATGTTTTGATTTAAAAAAAATAAATAAATAAATAAAAAACCGACAAAGCATACGAGCTGTATATTAGCATACAGCAAAGATATAAACTTTTTCAATTTTGAGGCTAATAAAAGGACCAAAAGTATTCGTTTGAATACTTGCATTAATATTATTTTATTTTTTCATGAAAATCAAGGAACATTAATACCAGAAAACATCTTTTAAAAGTTTTTTCATGCATTACGGTTTTCCTTTGGGGGGGTTATGTTTTTATGCAAATTCTACAGAAAAAAAAGACAAAAGTATAAATGGTTCATGAAACTTTTTGTTTTAGCTGATATTTTCTGATGGCGTTCAACATTTTTTTTTTAAGTATGTCTATAAATATATATCTGTAACCAAATTACTTTTCTTTTCCTCTGTAAGCCAGTGCGGAATGAAAAAACAGCTATTAAATCCACACAAATATATTCGAGCTTGTGCAGTTTCGTACAGATGCGGGTTGTGAGGGTTGACTCGGGGGCTCTCCGACCGTCCAATCAAATGATGTGAAAATGCCAACATTATTGGATGCCTTCTAGATTGCCTCAGTGTCTAAAACTTGCAATCTGATTGGTTAAAGCGACAGCTTCAGGCAACTTGAACTGTACTCTGCAAGAGTGCCGACTGTGAAGGTTCAACGCGGATACCTTTGACCCTGACAACATGTGATGTGACTGACGAAATCTGACAGCTGAATCCGAAACTCGACTGTAAACAGATACTCTAGAAGCAGCACCCCTGAGAGAAAAGCTATAAAATGAAGAGAACAGACTATTGAGAATGGTTAAATACATACACATATAGGTGGTCTAGTGGTTAGGATGCGGCGCTCTCACCGCTGCGGCCCGGGTTCGATCCCAGGTCAGGGAACCAACCCCAGCCATTAGGGTTGCACAAGCCAGTGCACTCTTAGTGCCGGTCCCAAGCCCGTATAAATGGAGAGGGTTGCGTTAGGAAGGGCATCCAGCATAAAAACATGTGCCAAATCAAACATGCGGATCATACGGATGATCCGCTGTGGCGACCCCTAATGGGAGAAGCCGAAAGAAAGATATACATAGACAAACCTACATTAAAACGCAAGTCAATGATTTGATAGAGTTTAGTGTTATGTCAGGGTCACCTCAGAAGTTGCGATTCCAGTAGAGATTCAATGTGAGCTAAAGTGATCCAATAGATGGGGGCACTACGTTTCTATCCCGAGCGTTAAGTATTATTGCATATTAAACTAGTTTGCACCAGAGTTTACCATCCACAAACAGATGGCCTGTTTAATCAGATGCTATAATACATGATCAAATATGTACACAAGGATGTACAAATATGGGATAAGCAGCTCATTGGTAGTAAGAAAGGTCCTACAGTACAAGTCAGGCTTTTCTTCATTCAAATGATTGTTCAGGTGCAAGCACCATGGAGTCTTAAATGTCAATATATAAAAAAAAGAGACGAGGGATCCCCTAGCTGTAAATAATAAATTGAGGTAAATCTAGACCGGATTGTAAAACAACACATCTCACGTAGTAGATTTTGATTCACACCCAAGATTGCACTCGAATGTGGGAATTCGCACCGGGATATAAGCTTCCTGTTTTACTCCAGCTCCAATTTACTCACAATGTGGCAAAGACTCTGAGGTAAAACAGCAGACTTTGCCTTCTATAAGAATCACTGACTTATGTTTTAATATATTCATGTCCATGAATATGTATTCAGTTATTCCCAATAGCGTATTCTGTTCATTTCATCGATTTTTTTTCTTGTATGTGCCGCTAGGATTGTCTGTTTATGTTGAGTTTTTATCAGATTACATCACGAGAGAAAAGGAATCTGCCATGAGTCCTTCCGAATGAGCAGCGCAGGATCCTGAAGTACATGTTAATGAAGCTGTTGCTTTAACCAATCAGATTTTGAGTTAGAGGCACTGGGGTCATCCAGCAGGGGAACAATATCATCAGAATTTTCATGTCCTTTGATTGGAGGGTCAGAGAGCATACTAATCAGACCGCATCTGCAAACTGCACAAGCTCAAATATATCATTTTTTTTTTTTATTCCACAACAACTGACCAAGCGGAAGAAATTAATTTGGCTGCAGACACAGTTACAAGGACATTTGCAAGACGGACTTGTCAAGAAGCTGGACGTCATGAAAAAAAAGGTCAGTCCAAGCAGTCCAAAACAGTTCTCATGAGCCATTTCTACTTTCCTGTATTGCATAAAAACCCACAATTTGCCTAAATTTTAAATCCCCAGGAAAACTGTAATGCACTGAAAATATGAATAAAATTTTATGAGGTTATTATCGATGCTTCTCTTGGAGATGATGTAAGCTTTGGCTGCAGTGAAGGGAGGCTTGTTTAATTGTGTTCAGTTTGTTTCTTGGTTTAGTAATGGCATTCATTCTCACTGTATGAAATTCCTGTCCTGTTAAACTGCGTTTCTATACGATATTCATAATTTCTATAGCCGTGGTGTTATAATAATGGTATTAAGGGCGGATTGAATAAAGTAGGACACCACTGAAGGCCCAGGTATGAAATGCATGGCCTGTCACTCCTGTTCTTCTTTAGATAACAATTATCTATAGTAATGGTTGACAGTGGTATGCACAACATCTTGAGACAGGTATTGCAAGTCCAAGGCAGAGCCCATATAAGGCAGATAAAAAGTGCCTGGGGAAATAAAGCGCAGGGAAACATCAGCAGGTTTTCCTTGGATGTGGCTTGTTAGCATCTTTTTATTAACATTTCTGTGCACATCACCAGGTTCTGTTCTTTATTTATTTTTTTTTCTCGTAAGGGTCCCCTGGAGCATAGAGGGTTAAGGGCCTTGCTCAAGGGCCCAAGAGTGGCAGCCTGGCGACACCGGGGCCTGAACCCCAGACCCTCCGATCGACAACCCAGCGCCCCAACCGCTGGAGCCACCACTCCGTGACGTCGGAGCGACGTGGGGCCACCTTCCCGTGGGCTCACCACCTGCAGGAGGCACCGTAAGGGACCGGTGCTTAGAGGATTGGGCAGCAGTCGAAGGCGGGGGCCTTGACAGCCCGATCCCTGGACACAGAGAAGTGTCTAGGGAATCTGCTTAGACTGCTGCCCCCACGACCCGAATTACGGATAAGCGGGAGAAGATGAATGAAAGGATGAATGAATGAATGTTTAACTTTAATGCAATACAAATGCATTGTCCATTAGTCTTCCAAGTGTTGCATTCAAGAATTTCCTGGTTCTTAAGATATATTACTCACATTCATAAAACACACCATATTACATAATTTCCTAACAATATCAGTACCAGAAATAGACATATAAATGTAACTTCAAGACCTTCCATCTGGGAAAAGTTCCAATTTACATTTTCTTCACGAACACAACTTTCATATGTGTTTTATAGCGAAAGAAATGTGCCACAGATTCCTAGTGTGAACCCCAATGGGGCTCAACTCTCATTTAAACACACTTTTCTATCAAGAACCCATTTTTCTCATTCTGAACCCATTTTGTCTAGAATTATGCTATTCTACAATATACAAACATACAAGATATATTTGTAAAACGTAACCCGTGTGGCTCAGCAGCCATCTGTTGTACTCACAATACAACTCAGGAACAAATTATGTGATGACACATAGAAAATGTGGACTCGCATGTTTGCTCATGAATATTAGTACATAGAATTGATTATTGTTGAACACATACCTGACTTAAGATGGGTTTGTTAATGTGTTTTTTGTATTTGTTCATTTGTTTTTGAATTAGTTCTTTTTTGTTTTGTTTTGCACGTCTCGGCCACTGTTGGGGTGCCCCATAAAGGAAATTGAGAAGTATCTGGCTAATCAGATATGTTGGTTGTCACCCTGAGGTACAACCAATTGGAGTAGCCTTTTACCTTCTTTTCTGTGCTCCATTCCAAAACCTATGCGTTGATTGCTTAGTACACATAAGTCATATAAATTTGAGGTGGTCCACCAATCAGAGGTTGTAGTGGTGGATTACTTCTTACACCAAAGGGGCATCAGCTCAGCCAAGCATTGGGGGTATGTAGCAGTATGGGCATGGTTGATTGTTCTCTGTGTACAAAGCAGAGGCAGGACAAACCTTTACCACCAGTTTACATATTTGGGTCTCCTTGAGCTTTTCAATGATTTTCCATAATTAGCTAGAAGGAGTGAGATATTCCTGGAAGTGCTTACCAGACATACTCATGCCACTAAGTATAATGGAAGGAACATCTTTGAGTATGAGATGAACACATTTTTGCTTTTATTTCGTGTTATCGTTAAGTCTTCCAACGTGCTCTGAAAATTCGGTATGCCTCCTGAATCTTCCTCTATACCCTCACTTACAGATGTCCTACACGATCCCACGAATTTCGTCTAAAGAATTAGCCAGTATATAAACCCGCAGGCTTGTTAGCATTTCAAATTCGAGAGAGCAGGTTTTTAAATATCTTTCGTCTCACCATAAGAATGCACACGTTCAAGGATGCACGTTTTATATAACGGGGGGGAAAAAAAAATTCCCAACAAGTCACGTCCTCAATCTCAACACGAACTCTGCACAACCCTTAGCTTTTCTTTGAAGCTTTTGTGCCTGGCTTTCGCACCTCACACGCTTCACTTTACTTTCTTTAACCCTGTAAATCAATGTCAGATTGAGAGAAAGAAAAAAAAACAAAAAAAAAACGAAAGACTGCCTAACAGGTTTTCGTACACTTTTCCTTCAACTCCTGACCTTTACATAAATACACAGTGATGGAAGGAACTGCAGCGGAGATTTGCAGTAAAAGCTGCAGTCTGGGTGTGTTTCGGCGAACTCCTGAAGTAGCTCGTCTTTTCTCTATTGATGTGCTTGAGGCTCAGACACACGTTCCCATTTTAAGCGTAGATTAAAGAGGTATCTCATAGCATAACATTGTCCTCCAGTACATCCGACCAAATCCAAATTATCATCTTGTGCATGTTCATATTATGAACAGCAGCTACGCTAATTCCTCTCCACTAATTCTCTTTTTCCACCCATCCTGAGGCATCTAGAGGTTGCACCAACATCAGTTATGTGCCACCTCATGATGATTTTTGGACCTTCAAAGAAAAAATGCCGACCCCACAAAGATCCCAAGCCACCTAGAGGTTGCACCTAGAGCCAGCTATAGTTAGATCCCACTTCGTGACGATAAACAACCTCTTAACGTCTTAGTCGTCGGCGCCGCGCCAGCGCAACCAATATCCCATAGTTCTGAGGGGGTAATGTTTAGCAAAAGATTAAATAAAAAAGGGACAAGAGTAACCATGACTATATATGATATACATTTAGCATTTTTTTAATTATTTTTTATTCTTTCGTTTATGTCACAGAACTTCAGTTGGTGTTTGTGTGTATATGTTTCTGAATAACTTTTGCATAAAAAAACGACATCTTGCTGGTAAAAAATGTTTATATATGGCTGGTAGAATATAGTGTTACAAAACAAATGAGACCCCCATAAAAAATAAAAAAAAAAAACTGTAAAAGAGGCGAAATTTGGGGCTTGAGTCTACAATTCATAGGCAGGTGTCCAGGTGACGTTTATTATGCACCACCTATCGTTTCAAACCTGTTATTTCCAGGTAGTAGCAGTATGGAAACAAAATGATTAATGAAAAATGTAGCCAATGAGTGCAGAATTCTAATGATATATAAGGGGATTTTATTTCCCACCTGGGGGAGTCTTTTTTTTTATTACTCTTTAAAACTCTGACTGGTTACACGTGCACACAAACCCGGAAGTGATGCAGCTCTCAGTTTGGCACAAACAGCTGTTTTCAGCTCGTGCTTCAACTGGGCTTTGTTTACAAAAAATAAATAAATAAATAAATAAATAAAAAATATATGGACAGTCAAAAAAGTTGTTTTATCTGAGATTTAAACAAAGCAGAGAAATATTCGTGGGGGCGGAGTAACAACAGAGACTTGGAGATCTGCATGGAGATGCTATTTTACATCTGTAAGTTACAATATAAATCCTTTACAGTTTTATACGATTCTATATGTTTTGAAATGGCCGCACATCAATATGAATGGTCATGACTGTTAAACAATAACTTGTCTGGCTACCTGGCCATCAATATGAATGCCAAATCAATATCAATAGCCAAACATGTATAACTTTCTTTCGGCTTCTCCCACTAGGCGTCGCCACAGCGGCTCATCCGTATTCATGATCCGCATGTTTGATTTGGCACATGTTTTTATTTCATGTATTTATATATGAAGAAAAAAATTCAATTTAGGAAATGTATATACATGGTACTTCATCATATATAACTTTCTATAACTTATTATCTTTTTGAGCAATATCAACTTTGAATAATGGACAGTGAAGCGTAAAATGTCTTATTTTCAAAGATCTTTAAATTGTGTATGTAGCCCACTTTTATCAGGAAGTGTTAACATTTAAAGTTAGGTAGGGCATTTTTAGCTGTTAGTCCCAAAATCTGTGGCGAAGCCTAACAGATTAATCAATACTCACAATAGCCTTCTAAATATGCTGTTTCCCCATCATTGAACATTTAAAGGCTCTGGCATGGGGAAGTTGGTGTTGAATCTATAATGATCTTAAATATTGAGCTAATTTAGGAGTTGCTCAGAAGCTCACAGAACTCAGATTTGACTGCATAAGACTGCAAAAAGAACGTTACTCATAATCAGACACTCCAGTGCTCATGATATTTCTCACTCTCTGGTGTTTGTAATGATTAATAATCACACTCGGTGTCACCAAGATAAGGATATGTTTACCTTTTGAATCTGGTTCCATTTTACGTTTCTTTCTCCTACCATCGAAGAAGTTTGTTCTCGTTACATTCACTTCAGGCTTGCTCATTTGGGATGAATATACACACGTTTCAAGAGCAGAAGAACATCACTGGAGATGACGAGATCAGGAGGACCTTTAACACGCTCAAACTGAAAATATCGAAACCATCCAGCAACTTGTGCATGATGAGCGTCGGAGATCAATCCACACGATCTCACTTCCGCACCCACCCTACTCGCCAGATTGGCTCCTGCGGACTTCGCCCTCTTCCCGAAGATGACGATCCAGCTTACCGTTTTGACACCATTGTGGAAATCCAGCGGCAATCGCAGAAGGAGCTTGAAAAAAAAGAGACTTCCAGGACACATTCCAGAAGTGGTGGGAACTCGGGGAGCCCTGTATAGCTGTGCAAGGGGACTATTTTGAAAAGTGATAGTATGTAAACATAGACAAATAAAGCACTTTCTTGTCAAAAGAGCTAGTTTTGAAACTTTTTTGATACCTTCTTGTATGTCCTGCACTTTCTGAACAATTCTGTTAAACCACAGAAATTTGGCAAAAAGGGCAATGTTGGACAACAAGAAGTGCAACACTATTATCATGTCTTTAACCCTATCTCCTTGTTTAAAAGCCAATGAAGTTCTAGTATTGAGCATAATTTCACTTCAGGTTGCTCGTTTCTCAGGAGCACACAGCAGGCATTGTGGATCTCAAGGTCACGGAGGTTCGGGTGGACAGAAAGTGCATGCGTGTGTCCTCTGGAGTTAACACTAATTACTGTAGACACTGCAGACACATCATTCCTGTCAGAGGCGCTCTGCCTTGGGACACTGAGCCTAGAAAGGAAGGACACACAAGTTTTCTTTCAGTATGAGAAGAAGGAGTGTGAAGAGAGATGAGAAAGCGAGAGGGATCCAGTCATTATTTTCCTGGAACACTTTCTTTGCTTGAAGATTAAAATATCTTTGCGAGGTGATCGGAAGTAGAAGGGATTATATGCTAATCGTTTGCTTGCGTTATGCTAATATTCACAATAACCTTGAGATCAAACTGAGGGATGAAACGGCTTTTCTTACCTTTACGAAGGACAAAACAGCTTTTCTTACCTTTAAGGATGTGTTCGCTTCATGCGTCGGAGAACATCTGCCTTTCTGATCTCAGAGTAGGAACTAAACATCCTGTGTCCCTCAAATGTATATTCCAGATTCTTAACGTTTCCTACAGAAGTCTTAAAAAGCCATCCATTATAATATCTCTTTTTTTCTTGTTTTGATCACGACTTAGCAAGTTTTTTCATCGCGGCCTCGACATCATTTTCTCAACATAACAAAAGTTGTTTCTGCGATCAGTACTTAATTATTTGGCATAAGAGCCTGTTCTAGAGGCATCACAGCATTTGCTTTTACTTTACCTTGTGAGGAAACGTTTTTTTTTTTGTTGAGACCAAGTTGAGAAAACAACATCCGTTATGTCAAGATTATGAGAAAACAACTTTGATATGTCTAGAACATGAGAAAATTAAGTCGTAATCACCAGAAGACAGGAAAAAGAAAACTATTATAATGACTGGCCTCTTAGGACATCCGCAATTAAACAGTTCTAAATACAAAAAAATGGCCCTTTTTTTTGCAAAAGGTTTTAACATGAGGATTTAAGAAAAAACATTTAAAAAAACTTGGAAAAATGCTTGCCTCAAAACATGGGCCCTTGCTTTCGAGGGATTTTTAGCCCTTTGATTGAAATGTTTCACAGGATTCCAACACGCTCTTTTTGCAGAAAAAAAAAAAGGCCTTTGAAATGCACTTGCAGCCTCATGGTTTAATTTTTTAGCCAGTGCATCTGCTGTTCAAAGACCTACAGTAAATCTTTTGCAATTTTCTTAAAAGATGCAGACTGTTGTTCTCCATCGAACACACAACTTATGCGGTAACTCGGATACAACGATCCTGAATAGAATTTTAAGTGGGTTGTATTTTCCACTTATTTCAAAAAAACATTAAAAAAAAAAGTTAAGCTTGTAACCTGCAGATATTTTAGCACTATTCCCAAATCTCCACTCCAGTTGTCACTTAGCTTCTTGGTATTCTCTTTTGAACTCCATAGAAAAAAAAATCTATGAACCAGATTTCAGAAAGGCTGACCTTTTGTGTATTGCTTTAAGCTGTGGAACTTGTCTTGCATATTTTCAGCCTTCACGTAGGAAACACATGCACAGTAAACTTCAATGTTTTATCAATATGATTAATCTCATATCATGAATTTTTACTCCTTACATTCTTTTTATTCAATCTATCTGATCATTCATTTGCTATTTAAATATAAGCGTTAGGTTTCACACCCACTTCCTTCAATTTTTTTTTTGTTCTTTGAAATTATTCGAGCTCAAAATGTACGTTTTAAATTGATAGTATGTATTGATTGTTTCTTGAATAAATATAAGGAAAAAATGCATTTTAAGTATAAAATGTTTCCAATATACATACATTTAAATAAAATTGTTTTCAGACTTACCTTTGACAAATTATCCAAACTCAAGAATAGACAGAATAACAAAACATAACAGAGCTTGGAAACCAGCCTGTTACTCAACTTAAGCCCATTCATCAACTGAGGTATGACCTTTTCTCCAAACCAAGATTCACAAATTCACCTCACACTTTGCTGTTCTCAATTCTGACCTGTCAGAAAATGGATTATTTTCTAAAGCACTAGCTTTATCATTAGAGCAGCTGCAAATCTCAAGTTTATGGACAACAGTATTGGGACACCTGACTTTTCCAGCCATTTGTGGGTCTTCCCAAAACTGTTACTGCAGTAGTATATCTATTTGGGGTGTGGCAGGACAGAATGGTTTCTTCATTTGAACTAGGAGACCCAAACTTTTTCCAGCATGACTATGCCCCTATGTCAGCCCCATATAAACTTTCTTTCGGCTTCTCCCATTAGGGGTCGCCACAGCGGACCATCCGCATGTTTGATTTGGCACATGTTTTTACGCTGGATGCCCTTCCTAACGCAACCCTCCCCATTTATCCGGGCTTGGGACCGGCACTAAGGCTTGTGCAACCCTAATGGCTGGGGTTGGTTCCCTGACCGGGGATCGAACCCGGGCCGCAGCGGTGAGAGCGCCGCATTCTAACCACTAGACCACCAGGGAACCTTGTCAGCCCCATATATATGCTCCATAAACTCCAAGAAGTTGTTCACATAGATTGGAGTTAAAGATATTGCCTGGCCTGCTCCAGATCCCTGACTTTAACCCTATTGGAAACATTTGGGATGAATTTGAATGCTGACTGCAACCCAGGCCTCCTCACCTCACCTACATCAGTACCTGACTTTACCAACGCCATTGTAGTCGAATGAGCCCAAATCTCCTCAAGCACACTCTAAAATCTAGTGGGACATCTTCCCAGAAGAGTGGAGTTCATTCTAACAGCAAACGAGGACTAAAAGTGGAATGGGATGTTTAAAAATCTCATATAAACCCTCGTCTATACAGTAAGACAACAGGAACAGGAACAAGTACCAGTGGCCAGTGCTCTTGTGTCTTTCTTCACTTCGGATCTGCCTGATTTATTCAATTCAGTTCAATCCATTTCTATGTGTTTTAAGCTTTTAACTAAGAACATTGTCTCAAAACAGCTTTACAGCGATCATATGGCATGGAAAAACTCTCTGAGAAGGAATGAAGAAGAAACCCAGAGAGGAACCAGACTGAAAAAAGCAACCCATTCTCATTTGGAAGGCATGAATGTCGACTCATTACAGTTCCATCATTATTAAGGTGTAAAATGATAAGCAATTAAATGCAACAAGCATTCATCCCAGCACCCTACTTTTGAATGGAGTTCTTTTCAATTGGAGACAACTGAGGATTCAATTGTGCTGCTGGGGATGGTTCCACATGAGCAGCCTAAAGATCTATGAGGTTACTGAGCAACTCAAGGCAACTCAAAAAACTTAAATTAATATCAAAAGTCTGCTACAATAACTGAGGACCACAATTTGCATGAACAGTTCTGCATTTAAAACATCCATTACTAGACAGAACACCTCAACAAGGATGGAACTGTCGTGAATGGACATTTGGTGCCACCCAAAAGATGAGGATGGGTTCCCTTTTGCGTGTGATTCCTCTTAGGGTTTCTTCCTCCTACTGTCTTCTTGCCTAGTATCAAACTTATAGTCACTAAACGTATCTATTCCAACTTCATAACCTTGTTATCTCTGATAAGCTGCTTTGGAACAGCGTCTATCGTCAAAGGTGCTATACAACTAAAGCTGAATTGAATTGAAATTGCTGTGTAATTTAACAGGGATTTACAGTATCATCATGATATTCAGTGAGGTAACTGTTATACTTCATCAACTCAACTGATCACTCAGTATTGCATTGTAGGAATAATACATATGCCTCACATAAAACATATAAAACACATTCAGCTGAAGAATAAAGAATAACTAGTCTGCTGCTGTTCATCCCGGATCAGATGCAGCGATGTTGTCGTATATATTTATTTTCTACATCCCTGCTGTCCTCTGTGCTTTGTGTAGGATATCAGGATGTGATCAGTACATATCTGTTCCACTTCATATAAAACAGATAAAGCCAGTCCTGGACCTGAAACGAGGTGAAGTTCTGTCAGAACGCTACAGTGAGCCCGGATAATGCAAGCAGCCGCTCGTGAAAATGAGTCTGCTCCGGAGAAAAGGAATGTCCAAACGAAACGCTCCCAATCGTGAAAAAAATGGCAATGATATACGAGTCACATACATTGCCTATTTTTTATTTCATAAAGAGAATTTCCAACAACAAGATCCTGGATTAGCAGTCCTCTGATATTTTTAAACATTATATCTTTAGCTTACGGAATTCCACTTCATCTATTGCTAAATAAATATGAACAAAAAATTTCCAAGTGAATCCACACAACCATACACGGCTTCAGCTAATAATATGGCTCATTGAAGCCTGATGCCTTGTGGTAAGGATATCAATATTTATCTCTTTAAAGGTTTGCAGTGATATACGCTACACGCTATATAGGAAAAGAGGAAAAGGTCTACCTACGATCTTACGGACTGGGTCCATGACCATGCATTTATCCTTTACAACCTTATCAGGAGTATCTATACTGTTACGGATTAGGAACAGCACTGCCCAAAAACCCCGAAGTTTAAAAGCTCTAGGACTAGGATTACTTGCAATCTACAGGACTGTACACAATAACCAGGACTAGAACTATAGATAGGACAAGCAATAACCTACAGGAATTCCCAGAGTCTCCTGAAGCACCTCTTAATGGTATGATATTGACTCCAGGACTAGTAGGATGACTTTTCATGACCCCAAAGTTTACAACCAGGGTTATTTACAGTCGGCAGGACTACTCACAATAATCAAGGCTAGGACCAAAGGATGGAGCTTGAGAGGTTCTGCCAAGCTTGTAGCATCATATTCAACTTGAGGCTGTAATTAGTGCCAAAGGTGCTTGAACAAAGTATTCAACAAAGGCTGTGAATTTATTTATTTTATTACTGTAAATACTTTCTAGATGCACTGTAAGTGTAATTAGATATAAAGGGTTAAGATCAAATAAAGATAAACCCTATATAAAAAAAAAAAAAAAAGGGAGAAGAACTCAATGGGTTAAGGCATGTATCTGTCTAAAGGTAAGAGTCATTGTTCAAATCCAGGGGCTATAGATGGAAGTATTTCTACCTCTCATTCTTTATTATTTATTTCTCTCTTCTAGAGGAGTTAAAAAATAAAAGATAAGACCCCTTAAAAAGAAATAGGTGAGGTAGAGGTTGAGAGCCTTGCTGATGAGAGGTTGTTGGTTTGAAACTGGCTTGTGAGATGTGTGTAGAATAGAGTAAAAGGAATGTGTGATGGTGAGAATAAAGGTTGCAATGAAAGAGGTGCTGGGGGTTCCCTGAATCCCCAAAAATTCAGGTTATAGATTATTGTGCAGAATTATCTATATATGCAAAAACTAAGTCAAACTTACTTTCTGATCTATAGCCACTTCTTTTTGCTCTCTGGGAAACCGGAATGCATGATGTATGCATGGATGCCAGGATACTGCCGCCTATTTCAAGTTACGCCCTTCGATACCTTCCAAAACGCTCTGCTCCAAGCGTTCCTCATCAAGAACTCCCATACCTTTTACAAGGCCATCTGGAACCTTCCACGCAACTATGTGGGGAACCTTCAGCATTCATATACTTGAGACCTGGCTAGGGTTTGAAGCAGTAGCCTATCGATCGAGATGCAAAGTTCATCCAACTGAGCCACAGGATATCATGCCAGTGGCCTTGTTAAAGAACCTTTAATTTTTCCTTTTTTTTTTTCAAACTTTTGTGAACAAAAAGTCAGACCATTTCTAGAACCAGAACCATTTGGAATCTTCAGGGCTAGACTGCCTAGAGTGTCAGTACTGCAATGTCAGTTTATAACTGCTCACAATTTTTAGGACTAGGAGCATAGATTACTCCAAAGAGTAACCACTTACAATCATCAAAAACTAGGACAACCACCCATAATCTCTAGGATTAAAATTATTGTATTGTTCACCTACCCATGCTTCCAATTGCAACACTGAACCCATTTGGCAACAATCACTAAAGCACTCTGTCCTGCTCCAATTTGCCACTGAAATATCAATGATCAGTGAGTGAGTCATAATGAATTATGAGTGTCAAACTCAGGAAATGAATCACTGCTAAACCACATTGCATACACTCGACCTCCGAGCGACAACGCGACTCGTTCTATGATTAATGGCAGAAAAGTCACCGAAGGTGAGCTGCTGTGATATGTGGGGAAGAGTAGAACTGACTCAGCAAAATTCTAGCTTGTTAGTTTCCATCCTGGGGTGATTTGTTTACAGCACATTTAGTAAGATTGTGAGAAAAGTCTGTACATGGAAACAATGTTATATCCTTTTATATATATCCTTTTACATACATGGCTGAGAAGATTATTTCTCAGAGATGTTTTTTTTTGCCCATTCCCAAGTTTTTTAGTAATAATCTGGTAGGTCTGTCTTAGTTTTTAAGGCTTATAGTGATCACCTCCTTTTTCACCAAATTCCATGAACAGCTTACATATACAAATGAAACTTTGAATCAACTAAAGACCTCCTTTAGTTTGTCCTGAAATAATAAGTTAAGAGCACAAACGGTCTTTTTTTCCGATTTGCGTTTGAGCCTGTGAAACAAATGGCTATGAATCCTATATAATTAATATGTACTCGCTTGCATGGCAAGTGGAAAAAATGAAACAGGAGAGCTGTTTTAACGATTCTTTTCCCATGGAGTTTACTTACAACAAGCGGGGGGGTGATTTGGGAAGGGAAAAGTAAAGACGTAAAGGGTGTGATTTACAGTCGACGGATTGTCACCAATTTGATCTCAGGTGTGGGATAGAGTGGCACCGTCTCTGACCCAGACAGGGTGGCAGCGTGGCTGTGCCAGGGATTGGTGCGAGTTTGACCTATTCGTACAGGTGGGTGCTCGGTTGCCTCAGTATATGAGAAGTTTTAGTAGGCCGTAAGAGCGGGGTACGAGATGGCGTTGTCACTGCTGAGAGAGAAAAAAAATCTCTATTACATGGAAGCCTCCAAATTGCTGTCCTCTGGGGCTCCTTTTATACTCTCCACTCTGCTGTGGGAGGGAGAAGAGTTGCTGCTCTCATTATTAGGATCCAGCCGTGCCTTGATAGGTCGCTCTGCCTTTCTACCATGTGCGCTGCATGTCTCCACAACACGGGTGCTGGAGCGGCGCTGTCTGTTCTGGCACCCGCCGGGCAGTTTCGTTCGGCATGTCATCGAGAGAGGCAGCCTTCTGCTCGCTTCCGTCAGCCCCAAGTGACACTTCTGTGGGTTCGCCGTCAGTCCGGCCTTCCTGAGCTCTCCCAGCACTTTGCGTAGATGATATAGATGGTCATCAACATGTCTTCAAGATAGGCAGCCATTAAGAGCTGGACTATGTCTATGAGCCGCTGGAAGGTAACCGGCGCTCCGTGAAGGCCGAACGCTAGCTAGCGGACACTGGCAGTACCGTTCTGCTGAACTCCGTCTTAGCCTTCAATTCTGGGGACAGTGCTACCTGCCAATATCCCTTTGTCAGATCCAAAGTGGAAATGAATCTGGCCCTTCCCAGGGCTCCACCAGATCGTCCACTCTGGGTAGTGGATAGCTGTCAAACTCCAAAATCTGGTTGAGCTTGCGGAAGTCATTATTCAACCTGAGACTCCCGTCCGGATGGGGCTGGACCATGGCCTGCCTCCTCCTCGATATCACAGCGACAGGCCTCCCCCACCCTGTAGTGATGCTGGTGCACTTTATCTCATGTTGCACCAGGTGGGTCATGCCTGGTGTTGCAGAGAAAACGTCCGTGAACCGGTCCACCAACTCCCTCACGTCCTGCCGCTGCGTGGGTGTTAACTTCTCTCCCTTTGGGGACCAAGCTACAACCTGGCAGATCTGTGGGTGTGCAGAAAGCTGACATGACCGGGTTTGTCTCGTACCCTTTGGAAAACACCTACCGACTTTCTGAAAATATTCTTTAAAAAAAAAACGACAACACCTTTTCAGACAATCTGGCAAGTCAGGGCGTAGAATATTAGTTTGCCTTCTAGCTGTTACCCCCTGACATAATGAAATGCTCAAATATTACAGTAGTCCTGAATTATATATTTAGAATTCTAAAAGAAATACATTGAAAAATGGTCAAAGATATAAATAAAATTATTTATTTGGCTATATCAGTGATGGTATGAAGCTGGGGTCAGAGCACAGGGTCAGCAATGACAGTGCCCCTGGAGTACAAATAGTTAAGGGATTGCTCAAGAGCCCAAGAGTGGCAGCATGTCGATACTGGGGATTGAACAATACTGGGGCTTGAACCACTGACCTTTTGGTTAATTACACAGAGCCTAAATCACTAAACTACCTAAAAACATTCCAAATTTTACCCTTTGTTTGGACTTTGTGTAGGTCCCCTGGTGGTCTAGTGGTTAGGATGCGGCACTCTCACCGCTGCGGCCCAGGTTCGATCCCCAGTCAGGGAACCAACCCCAGGGCATCCAGCGTAAAAACATGTGACAAATCAAACATGCGGATGATCCGCTGTGGCGACCCCTGATGGGAGAAGCCGAAAGAAAGTTTTGTTTGGACTTTGTGTGCTTAGTCTATTGAACGTTAGGCCCTTCTCCAACTTTGTTGGTTAAACAACACACATAATGTATGCCCATGAATACCAAATATATGCTCATGACAAACACAGAAAATACCACTTGGTGTCTTTTCATTCTGACTGTTAGTCTAATTCAGATACAAAAAAAAAAAATGTCATTGATTTTTTTTTTTTTTTTTTTATTAAAATTCCACAGTCGATATAGCTCTGATAAAACCCTTCATACCGGTTGCTCCCTATGTGTGAGAATTTCTAACAAAAGTTCACGTTGTTTAAACTCCGTTATCAACTGCTCACTGATGGAGACTTGAAAGTAAAACTGTTTATGGTTTATGATGACTGTAGTCCTACGCTATTGTTGTAAACCGTTTATATTAATCACAGTCCAAATCCATTTTCATAATTTTAAGTTTAACCCTCCACAGGAACCTTGTGGATCTTTAGACTGTACATGTGGTGAAAAGTAATAAAATATTCTACTTAAGCAAAAGAAAAAAGTAGCTCATTTATTATTTAGTCAGAGTAAAAATTTCAACGGTGGGGGTGGGGTGCTGGGGATTCTAGAGGGAATCACTGGAGTCTGCCTTGTCCATCTCCATCTTACTTTCATGTGAGTTTAGCACATTTGTTTTTGGGGTTTCTGGGGCATGATTATTTATTTATTTATTTATTTAAACTCAGTAATGGATATGATTTCAAATGTAGTTAAGTACAATACATCAAACAAAGCATACTTAAGAAAAAGTACAATTTAAGATTTTAAAAACTACTTTAAAAAGCAGAAGTACACAAAAAAAAAAAAAACAACACTGCTCAGTTACAGTCACGCGAGTAAATGTAATTTGTTACTTTCCACCTATTGAAGCATCGGCAGCTGCAGAAAATGGTCTCCAATCTGAAAAACAATCCCGTGTTAAAGCATCAAGATTAATCTATTAATAAAAATAAAAAATTATGCTTGTACACAATGTACAGTTCTGGTCAAATGTGTACAATTTACAGATCTTCTATTGAAGTATGTGCAAGTAGGAAGTGGTGCATAGAAACTGTGTCAGCGAATGCAATGGAATAAATTATATATAGAAAATAATATATTGTATTGTATATCACACGGGCTTGTAGTTCTGGTGCTCGGTGCTCAATAGCGCCAGCCAGAGGGCATGTGTGATTTGCTCTGTGATTATGGATGCTTGTTTACTCACTCTGGCGGTGTACAGTTCATTAAGAGTCGGCAGAAGATTATCATTGCAGTCCAGACTGTCCTCGGCAGGCTTCTAATGTCTGATCTGGTAGCTGAGCCAGCAACCAGACAGTAATCAATGTACACAGGACAGACTCAGTGATGGCTGAGTAAAAGTGCATCAGCAGCTGGTTGAACTTCCTCAGTTGGCGAAGGAAGAACAATCTCTTGTGTGTCATGATTCAACATGCAGCTACGTGACCTGTTTTCAACCTGCCTAAGTTCTCCCACACCACCCTACTGCTTCTTCTACTGGCTTCCGGTAGCTGCTCTCGCACATCAGATTCAAAACACAAAGCCAAAAAAAGCCAAGAACTTTTACCTTAAAGTTCTGATCCATCCTCGCACTGCCCCATGCTCCCTCAGATTTACCAGCACTGCTCAGCTTGGTCACACCAGCTCCCATGGATGTAGGTACATATCAAGAGTGTTCTCTATTCTGGCACTGAGGTGGATAAACAAACTTCCCCTAGATGTCTGAACAGCTTAATCAGTGCTTATTCAAACGATGGATGAAGACCTTCATCTTCCTAAAAAACTTAAACCATCACTTGTTTGTTTTATTTCTTTTGCAAGTCACTTCTAATGAAAATCTCAGCATCTTCACCTCCAGCTCCGCCTCCTGTCTTTTAGTCAATGCCACTGTGTGTAAATCATACAACATAGCAGGTCTCACCACAGACCTATAAACTTTCCCTTTCACTCTTGCAGATACCCTTCTATCACAAATCACTCCTGCTATCACTCTTCTCCACCCACTCCACCCTGCCTGCACTCTATTCTTCACTTCTCTAACACACTCTCTATTACTTTGCACTGTTGACCCCAGGTACCTGAACTCCTCCACCTTCTCCACCTTTTCTCCCTGCAACCGCACCACTCCACTGCCCTCCCTCTCATTCACACACATGTACTCTGTCTTACTCCTACTGACTTTCATTCCCCCTCTCTCAGGCGTGTACCTCCACCTCTCCAGGCTCTTCCCAACCTGCTCCCTGCTCTCCCCACAAATAACAATATAATCCACAAACAACATAGTCCACGGAGACTCCTGTCTGACCTCGTCCATCAACCTGTCCATCATCACTTCAAACAGGAAAAGGCTCAGAGCCGATCCTTGATGCAGTCCAACCTCCACCTTAAACCAGTCTGTTATTCCTACTGCACACTTCACTGCTGTCACACTGTCCTCATACATGTCCTGCACCACTCTCACATACCCCTCTGACACACCTTACTTCCTCATACAATACCACAACTCCTCTCTCCACCCTGTCATATGCTTTCTCTAAATCCACAAACACACAATGCAACTCCTTCTGACCTTCTCTATACTTCTCCATCAACATTCTCAAAGCAAATAATGCATCTCTGGTGCTCTTCCTTGGCATGAAACCATACTGCTGCTCACAGATGGTCACCTCGTCTGGCCTCCTGCCTGGATTTGACTACTCTTTCCCACAACTTAATGGTGTGATTGATCAACTTTATTCCCCTGTAGTTACTGCAGGTCTGCACATCTCCCTAATTCTTAAAGATCAGTACCAGCACAATCCTCCATTCCTCAGGCATCCTCTTACCTTCCAAAATCCTGTTAAACAATCTTGTTAAAAACACCACTGCCATCTCTCCTAAACATCTCCATGCTTCTACTGGTATGTCATCTGTTCCAACTGACTTTCCACTCTTCATCCTTTTAAAACCTGCTCTTACTTCCTCCTTAATAATCCTATCCACTTCCTGCTTCACCATCTCCACATCATTTAACCTTTTCTCTCTCATTTTCCTCATTCATCAGCTGCTCAAAATACTCCCTCCATCTTCTCAACACACTCCTCATTAGTCAACACCTCCATTTATTATTGCTCTAACTTGCAGCACATCCTTCCCAGCTTGGTCCCTCTGCTTGGCCATTCGGTACAAATACTTTTCTTCTTCATCCTTAGTATACAACTTCTCATACAGCTCCTCATATTCCTTTTCCTTAGCTTTTTCCACATCCCTCTTCACCTGCTCCTACATGTCCTTGTACTCCTGCCTACTTTTCTCATCTCCCTGCTGATCCCAATTCTGTTTCAACAACCTCTTTCTCCTTATGCTTTCCTGCACTTCCTCATTTTACCACCACGTCTCTTTGTCTTCCTTTCTCTTTCCAGATGTCACACCACGTATCTTCATAGCAGTCTTCCTTATCACTTCTGCAGTAGTTGCTCAATCATCCAGCACCTCTTCACCACCACCGAGCTCCTGTATGACCTATTCCCTGAATCTCACACTACAATCTTCCTCCTTCAGTTTCCACCATCCTATTCTTCTTTCAGTCCAAGAGTTTCAGCTTTTCAGTGCTCTCCTCCTCTTCTTCTTCACCTCCAAAGCCATCCTCCACATGTGTGCACCTCTTTCCACTTTTATACATCACCTTATGCTCCTCTTTCTTCTTAAAATAAGTATTCACCACTGCCATTTCCATTATTCCATAAATGTAAATGGTATTTTCAAATAGGAGATGTTTCGGACCAACAGGCAGTTGACTCTCAAAGTGCAATGAGAGTAACATAACACCAAATTAATGGTGTGCCTTCTGTGTACAGAAGGAATCATTAGATAATTAAATAATATTTTGCAATATCGGAAAAGTTTTCCATCCAAATACCATTCTGACATCACGTGAAGATAAATATGTGAAATTGAAAAACTCCACCAACACAGACATGTGACATGACAAAATGCTCAGCACAGTCGTGGTTGTTGTGCGTCCTGTTTTCCTGAGTTTTTTTTTTTTTGTCGAGTTTCTTGACCGAGTTGCACAGGGTCATTGATTTGTGAGTATTGCTTTGCCATTGTTTGAAAAAGACTTTAAGATTTTTCAAGTTCCCAGAAAGTTTTGTATAGACCACTTTTAGAATTTTTTGTCTCAATTCATTTTTTAATGACATTTTTTTTTATCTGCACTTATGTTGGATTTTCCAATCTCACATGCATTTGACCCTGGTTTGTGGAACGGCCCTTATACAGGTTTATTTAAAAAGAATGAACCGATATCATGACGCATTGCTTCAGTTCTCAAGCGTCGTCAACGAATGAGTCAGTGGCCATTTGAATGAGGAATTATCTAAGTTGATTGTGAGTGCATTATTTGTGACTTGGATCGAGATTTGTATTACTTTTCCTAAATAAAATTTTGCGTCATGAAATTGGTTCATTCGTTTTGAATTATCCTGTACTTTGCAAACAAAGGAAAACTTGAGTTGTGCACTTTGCAGCATGAAATAAAGTCTGTCTAGTGACAAATTTTGTATGACTAACCTTTGGTTTAGTAAATGTAAAATTTTTGTTCTAGGACGGAGAAACAAGCAATTTTGTAACAAAACAGAAAACGTTTGAATCATTTATCATTCAGCTTCAGTTATGGGGAGGTGGTAGCTCAGTGGTTAAGGCTCTGGGGTACTGGTCGGACGTTCAAACCCCAGTATTGCCAAGTTGCTGCTTTTAGGACCTTGATCAAGACTCTTACACCACCCTTAAAACAGAGTGTTATCATTTCTGACCATGTGAATTCCAATAAATTTAATTGTGTTGTACTATACATGTGACAAGTAAAAAGCCTATTGTACCATTTCAAATGTCCTAATTTTATTGCTTTTATTTGTTTCTATAATTAAATAAATAAATGATAAATTTCCTGCCATAATTTAGCAATTAAATTATAAATGTATTTAATTCACTTTCCATTTAAATAAGTGACTACGGTTGGGATAACTCTGTTGCTTGGCAACTGGAAAGTATGGCTGCTAAGCATTAACTAGCTAATGATTGCGGCTATTGATTGAACAAGATATGGAGCAAAGATTAAACCTTCTATTTGGAAACCAGAAAGGATGATGAAATCACACTGGATGTAAACTTGGCATCAAGGACTAGCCACAATGCTTTTGAACTTCTGAGATGAGAAACATCAATGTTTTGCTTGTGTGTGTCTCTGTGTGTGTGTTTGCTGCAAGTTCGTGGGTTTTTTTTCGACGTTAATGTGATGTCTGGCTGCGCAGCTCACGTAAACAACCGCTGAAACAGAAGAAGAGCAAAGAAACAACGTTTTCTCCTCTGTTTTTGCCCCCGGCCTTGTGAGGCCGCTTTTGTCTTTTCGTAGCAGTCCAACGTGTCCTTGTTCCTCCCTGGTTCTCTCCCAAGGCTATTTTCTCTGCTCCTTTTCCTTTCCCACGCTGCTTTGCATCTCACAGTGTGCCATTGGTTTGTTTACTCCTTAACTCCTACCTCGCTTCATACACGTCTCTCGGTCTGTTGTGTTTAAGAAACATCACCTTAACTCATTCAGTGGAGGAACAACAAAACAGAGGTAAAAAAAAATTTCCCAGGGAAAATGTCAGTGATGTAACTCCTTAACCACAACTACCATAGAATTACGATCTCATAGGCAAAAGCACACAAATCTTATAACATGATATATACATATCTTCAGCTACATCCAAGCCTTTACCTCATCACATTTTTATTGATGCTGCTGCATTTTCATAATCTTCTTATTCTTCTTCTTTCGGCTGCTCCCATTAGGGGTCGCCACAGCGGATCATCCGTCTCCATACCACCCTGTCCTCTACATCTGCCTCTTTTACACCAACTACCTGCATGTCTTCCCTCACCACATCCATGAACCTCCTCCTTGGTCTTCCTCTTGTCCTCCTTCCTGGTGGCTCCATCCTCAGCATTCTCCTACCAATATAACTCATGTCCCTCCTCTGCACATGTCCAAACCATCTCAATCTCACCTCCCTCACCTTGTCACCAAAACGTCCAACATGCGCTGTCCCTCTAATAAACTCATTTCTAATCTTGTGTGTTCTGTAAAATGTGTTGGGTTGCTTCAAAGTGTGATACTAATTATTTACCATTCTGTCAAAAAAAGCCAGTATTTAATACACTGCCAAGTTTTCCAACTTACAAAGAACTGAGAGATCTGTAATTTTCATCGTTGGTACACCTCAACTGTTAGAGACACAATCTGGGAAAAATAAATCCAGAAAATCATATTGTATGATTTTTTTAATAATGAAATAATACAATAGAAAAATAGAACTTAATATTTGGTACAGAAACCTCTGCTTACAAATACAAAGGTCAGACGTTTCCTGTAGTTCTTGACCAGGTTTGCACACACTGCAGCAGGGATTTTGGCCCACTTCTACATACAGGTCTTCTCCAGGTCTTTCAGGTTTTGGGGCTGTCGCTGGGCAACATGAAGATTCAGCTCCCTCCATAATTTTTCTATAGGCCACTTCTTAGTTGCCCTGGCTGTGTGTTTGGGGTCATTGTCATGCCGAATGGCCCAGTCACGACCGATCTTCAATGCTCTTACTGAGGGAAAGAGGTTGTTGCCCAAAATCTGGCAATACATGGCTTTATCCATCCTCCCCTCAATACGGTCCTGCAGTGCACGCAAGGTCCCCCTGCTCAAGGCAGCAAATGTCCAGGCTCGTCTGAAGTTTGCCAAAGACCATCTGGATGATCCAGAGGAGGCATGGGAGAAGTTCATGTGGTCAGATGAGACCAAAGTAGAACTTTTTGGTATAAACTCCACTCGCCATGTTTATAGGAAGAAGAAGGACGAGTACAATCCTAAGAACACCATCCCAACCATGAAACATGGGAGTGGAAACATCATGCTTTTTCCCAAAGGAAATTGGGATTGTACTCATCCTTCTTCCAAACACGGCGAGTGGAGTGGGAGTATGAAAGGGTTTCGAGACTAGCTCTGTTTACAAGAAAGTATTTTATTTATCTACATTTACACACTATCAACATCAAAATAGTCCCCTTGCACAGCAAAACAGCACAATGTGTCCTGGAAGTCTTCTTTTACGATTCGTGCTGCATCTCTGCAATGGTGTCAAAATGGTGACCTTTGAGCTATGGATCTTCATCTTCAGGCAGAGGGTGAAGTCTGCAGGCGCCAAATCTGGCGAGTAGGGTGGGTGTGGAAGTGAGATCATATTGTTTCTGGCGAGAAACTCATATGTGAGGTGAGCTCCTTGACAGGGTGTGCACGGGGTCAGAATAGCAGACATGGTAATGCACGTGGTCTGAATAGAACCAGTTGCACAGCTCCTGATGTACACAGGACAATGTCTTATACAGTAGGTTTACTGACGGCACTATTTTGTCCAACACTTGCATTTTTGTCTGCACTGTTTGAACTCGGTTGTACACTATGCACTTTACAATGCTAGGACAACTTACCTTAGCTCTGTGTTCTGAATGAAGCTCTATGTTGTGTAATGTAGCTCTATGTTTTATGTAGCACCAGGGTTCTGGAGCAATGGTGTCTCATTTCACTGTTTACAGTGTCAAATATATATGGTTGAAATGACAATAAAAGCTTCTTGACTCTCTCCCTTGACTCTTGAACAAATCTGCGCCAACCACTGAGAGGGCACAAATCAAAGGCCGCATTTTTATGATGTCATAATGTAGACTTCTTACAATGTATTTTACATCATTTAATAAATACAAAAATATGAAGCTATATTCATCAACCCTCTCAAATACTGTACAACTATATATAGTGCATCTGTAAAGTAATTACAGCGCTTTACTTTTTCCACATTTTGTTATATGTACATATACAGCCATACTCCAAAATAGATTATTATTTCCCTCGAAATTCTACAAGCAATACCCCATAATGACAATATAAAAGTAGTTTGGTTAAAATCTTTGCAAATGTATATAAAAAAAAAAATAATAATAAAAATAAATAAATAAATAAATAAATCCCATGTGCATAAGTATTAACAGCCTTTACCATCAAACTCAAAATTGAGCTCAGGTGCATCTTGTTTTCACTCACCATCCTTTAAATGTTTCTGCAACTTGATCCACATGTGGTAAATTCAGTTGATTGGACAGGCACATACCTGTCTATATGAGGTCCCACAGTTAACAGTGCATGTCAGAGCACAAACCAAGCCATGAAGTCCAAGGAATTGTCTGTAGACCTCCCGGCTCACACAGTCCTCTCTGAACAGTGGATGTTGAAATATGTCTGCCACTTGAACTCTGAAAAGCTATGTAAAGCGGAGGCTGGTAATTCTAATAAACTTATCCTCTGCAGCAGAGGTAGCTCTTTGTCTTCATTCTGGTGATGGTTTTGGAGACTGCACTTATGGATATATTTAAAGTTCTTGAGATTTTTCTATATTGGCCGACTTTAATTTCTTAATGTAATGATCGAGTCTCTGTTCTCTCTGTACTTAACTGTGAGTTTCTCGCCATACTCTGTTGTACAGTTGTTGTAGTAGCACTAATAAGGCTATTGGCTCTGTACCTACACTTTTCTCTGCAACAAGACAACTGATGGTTCAAAGCAAATTAAGAAGTCAAAGCACACCTGTAAATTCTAGGTCTCTATTTCATAAATCTGATGAGAGATTGATAAAGCTGTTAATAAAAGTAGAATTCTTTGTTCAATCTAAAATATAAAAAACATATTCTGGGTTGTTAAACACTTTTTTTTGTACACTGCATAATTCTATTTATTTTCTTTCATAGTTTGGATGTCAAATATAGAAAAAAAAAAGGTGTGTCCAAATTTTGGAGTGGTAAAGTATTTCAACAAACACACACAAACACACACACACTTACACCTTGAACTTGTATTCAGACAGAAAATGCTAATTAATGCTATTTTTTTCCCTAAAAAATCCTCCTCACTCTTACTGTATTTAAAGATCTCGCTCAGTGCAGTGATTCAGTAAATTAGAGTTTCTCTCCCATGACTTTACTGAGGACCTTGTCATCTTTTTTTTTCCTCAAGGAAGAGGCAAAGTACACAGATACACTAGCAGGCTAGCAGCCTGATTAGCATTGCTAATTTGGTATAGTGCACCGGTGCTGCTTGTGGCTTAATGCTACTGGAGATCACAGACACTCTGAAGTGAAAGTGCAGGGCTTACAACACACACACACACACACACACACACACACACACACACACACATACAGCTTAGATGAAACAGCTTGGAGACAGTCTTCCTCAGAAGATATGCTGTAGCATCTTTTTTTTTCTATGTACATGCTAATAAGAAAAAAATAAATCCTAATATTTTGTTAAAATGGTACTAAATTAGCTAAATCTTCTTAAATAACCCACCTCCACTCTTGGAAAGGAACAGGATAAAGTTCCCAATGACATATAGCAATCAGCTATAACATTTAACCCACTGACAGGTAACTTTGATAATATCGTTACAATGGCATCTGTCAAGGGTTTGGGCAGCAATTGAGCAGTCAGCTCTCAGGGTTGACGTGTTGGAAATTGGGCAAGCATAAGGATCCTTGTGACTTTGACAAGGACCAAATTGTGATGGCTCCTGTCCACCACTAAAAGCACCTAAAAAGGGCATATGACCATCAAACCTGGACCTAAACTAGAGCTGTTCCTAGCAGCACAATGGGGACATATTGATTAACAACATCGCAAAGACAAAAAAAATACCAGCACATGATAATATTAATGGAAGGATGATAATACAAGTTGGTTCCAAAAATTACACTTTATTTATGTTTGCATACTATCACTGTCAAAATAGTTCCCTTGCACAGCAATACAGTGCTCACAGCATTTTTAAATGTCTCCTGGAAGTCTTCTTTTCAAAGCATATTAAGCACCTTCTGCGATTCGCGCTGGATCTCCGCAATGGTGTCAAAACGGTGAGCTTGATCTTCATCTCTGGGATATGGTGAGTAGGGAGGGTGTGTGAGTGAGTGAGTGAGATCATCTTGTTTCCAAAGAGAACCTCGCGTGTGAGGAGAGCTCGGTGACGGTGCTCACATGGTCAGAATAGCAGACGTGGTAACACACGTGGTCAGAATAGCACCAGCTGCACAGCGTTTTGATACCACCTCATAGCAATGGACTTCCCTCAAGGCTGTACCTCGTGCTACTAACCTGTCTCGCTCTTCCTAAAATGTCCTAATAGTTGTGTAGTATTTTGCAAAAATAAATTTTACAATAATAGTCAGAGCAATTAGAACATTAATCACTTATTTAGCATTAATCACACTTTGCACATATTCCAATTACATTGCATCATTTTTATTTTTTTAAATATTGTGCTCTGACATAATTGTGTTTCACTAGAAAACAATGAGCCATCATAAAGTCAACATTTTTGTCCACAAAGCAATCAGATACAAGTTTGCCAAATACTATCTATGTTTACATGCAAAGATTTTCAGCAAGTCTGTGGTGTTTGTGGCATTATGGCCAAGTGGCAGCCCACGGGTGGTCTTGTGAACCCATGTATTCCCATGTATATGCCTCATGGCCACTGTTTATTTCTCTGTGTGTCAGTAAATGGTGTGTTCTACAGGCAATGGTGGCTCTCAAGAGTTAAGGCTGAGAAGGTTGAGCCCTAACTCTGCCTAACCACAACTGCAAGGGCCTTGAGCAAAGCTATTTATGTCTGTTCCAAATGTACTGTATTATTCATGACCCCAGCTTCCTAACAAGTATCTATCTATTGCCTCACAATATCTCCTGTTCTACCAGAGGGGACAACACACTGGATCAGTTATACACAAACATACCTGGGGCATACATGGCCATTCCCTTCCCCCATCTGTGTCAGTCTGATCACCTCTCTTTGTTCCTGCTACTCAAATACACACCACAGATCAAACGGGTGAAACCGGCTGTGAGGACAGTAAAGGTATGACCAGAGGGAGCCATTTTTTCTCTACAGAAACAATTTGAGTGACTAGAACATGTTTGCCTTACAGGCCACACTGGACTCTCACACAAATATGGACATTTACACATAATCTGTTTTGGACTATATCAACACGTGCATCGACAATGACTAGTGTCAAACACGTGAAATGTTTTCCTAATCAGAAGCTGTGGATGAACTCTGAGGTCCGTCTCCTGTTGAAAGCAAGAGATGCTGCTTTTAAATCTGGCAACGCAGAGGACTACAACAGAGCCAGGGCCAACCTGAAATGGGTTATAAGGAGAGCCAAGGTCATATTCAAACTACACATCGAAGAGCACTTTCACAACTTTGACCCCAGACGCATGTGGAAAGGCATCCAGAACACAAAAAGACACCACGATCCCAAACAACCAGCAGTGCCTTCCTCCCGGATGAACTCAATCACTTTTGTGCTCGTTTTGTTCAAGGCATAGGACATTTCACCTCAACTGCTGACTCTCCCACTGCTCACAGTTTACTTTCACTCTCAACAACAGACGTCTATTCAGCATTTAGCAGAGTGGATGCACGCAAGGCAGCTGGTCTGGGCGGCATACCGTGACGTGTTCTCAGAGCATGCGCTGGACAACTGGCATAGGTTTTCTCTGACATTTTCAACCTGTCACTGGCCCAATCCACGGTTCCTACATGCCTGAAGACAACAACCATCATACCAGTGCCTAAGCATTCAGCTGCCGAATGCCTGAATAACTTTCGCCCAGTTGCACTCACCCCTATTATTATGAACTGCTTTGAGAAACTAGTTCTGAATCACCTCACTGTGGGTCTACCACCTACACTGGACCCACGCTAAAAAGCTCATTGTGGACTTTCGGAAATCTAACAGCAGGAGACATCAATGGAACTGAGGTAGAGCAGGTCTTCAGCTTTAAGTTTTTGTGAGTTCACATATCAGTGAATCTGTCCTGGCACCAGAACACTTCAGCTCTGGTTAGGAAGGCACAAGACCGCCTGTACTTCTTGAGAAGTCTTAAGAAAGCTATCCTGTCCCCAGGGATTCTAACGGGTTTTTACCGCTGCATCATCTATCTATCTATCTATCTATCTATCTATCTATCTATCTATCTATCTGTCTATCTATCATGTACACTTGGTATGTTTTATTTAATATTTGTGTCCTCATGATTTGTTTATCTCCCATTACATGTAAATCTAGCTAGCTTGCCAGCTATATGGCTAAAATTTGGTTTTTAGAACATGGCCGTGATGATTTGCACATTCAGCCACAAAAGTAGTAGAGCAGTAAAGCGAAGCATTGTTGTCATGCAAGAAGCCATGTATTAGTCAGTCAGCTTTCCAATTCATCCCAAAGTTGTTTAGAGTGCTCAGGTATAGATCTTTTTTCAGGAGTTCTTTGTCTCAGTTTTTGTATATGGGGAGCATTTAAAAATGAAAAGCAACTAGCACATAGACCCTAAAATCTTTGCTAAGTCTAAAGTATATTGCTACACATTTCTCTAAACATACTGAATAGTTTGTCCATAAAATGAAGTAAACGTTACCTTAAAAGATCAAATTTGATAACAGCCACATAACCGTGAATGACAAGTATTTTATCAATAATTTCTGAGACCAGGATTAGCACTAGCAAATTATGAACTGACTATGCTAATGAAAACGAGACAAGTCACAGCTCATTTTCAGATTCTAAAGAAAGAGTTCAGTAAGAGTGTAGTGGAGGTGAAGAGAGTTTCTCATAAACGTGAAGCTGAAAGTTGAAGAGGTGATGATAAATGTAATTTGTGCTTATGTTCCACAAGTGGGTTGTGAGATGGAGGAGAAGAAAAAAATTCTGGAGCGAGTTAGATGAAGTGGTGGAGAGTTAACCTAGGAATGAACGTTTGGTGATTGTTGAGAAGGTGGAAAGAGTATTCTGAGCAGCTAATGAATGAGGAAAATGAGAGAGAGAAGGTTGGATGATGAGGAGATGGTGAAACAGGAAGTGAATTGGATCAGTAAAGAGGAAGTGAGATCAACTTTTAAGAGGATCAAGAGTGGAAAGTTGGTTGGACCAGATGACATACCAGTAGAAGCATGGAGATGTTTAGGAGAGATGGCAGTGAAGTTTTTAACAGGATTGTTCAACAAAATTCTGGAAGGTGAGAGGATGCCTTAGAGAAGGAGTGTGCTGGTACCGATCTTTAAGCATAAGGGAGCTGTGCAGACCTGCAGTAACTACAGGGGAATAAAGTTGATCAGTCACACCATGAAGTTATGTGAAAGAGTAGTGGAAGCCAGGCTGAGGGAAAAGTTGACCATCTGTGAGCAACAGTATGGTTTCATGCAGAGGAAGAGCACCACAGATGCAATATTTGCTTTGAGGATGTTGATGAAGAAGTATAGAGAATGTCAGAAGGAGTTGCATTGTGTTTTTGTGGATTTAGAGAACGCGTACGACAGGGTGCCCAGAGAGGAGTTGTGGTATTGTATGAGGAAGTCAGGTGTGTCAGAGAAGTATGTGAGGGTGGTGCAGCACATGTATGAGGACAGTGTGACAGCAGTGAAGTGTGCAGTAGGAACGATCGACTGGTTTAAGGTGGAGGTTGGACTGCATCAAAGATCAGCTCTGAGCCCTTTCTTGTTTGCAGTGGTGATGGACAGGTTGATGGAAGAGGTCAGACAGGAGTCTCCATGGACTATGATGTTTGCAGATGATATTTTGATTTGTGGTGAGAGTAGGGATCAGGTTAAGAAGAGCCTGGAGATGTGAAGGTACATGCTAGAGAAAAGGGGAATAAAAGTTAGTAGGAGTAAGACAGAGTACATGTGTGTAAATGAAAGGGAGGGCAGTGGAGGGGTGTGGTTGCAGGGAGAAGAGTTGGTGAAGGTGGATGAGGTTAGGTACCTGGGGTCAACAGTGCAAAGTAATGGAGAGTGTGTTAGAGAAGTAAAGAAAATAGTGCAGACAGGGTGGCGGGGCAGGAGTGATTTGTGATAGAAGGGTATCTGCAAGAGTGAAAGGGAAAGTTTATAGGACTGTGGTGAGACCTGCGATGTTGTATGGTTTAGAGACAGTCTTAACTGCATAGGACTTAGCAAAAACCCATTGATTTTTAGCTTTTCAAGTTTCTAGCTTGTTGCTAAAACAGACTGTCCCACTGCAAATCTCCTTAATTCCCTTGGGTATGTCTTGCTAAAATATCAGTTTTTTAAGGTATAGCAAAGTTCTGGAGTAAAGAACCGAATTCATTCATTCCAGAGAGCTAACCTAGTTCCATTTTGTTCAGGAATGATTGGAAGTCTTTGCTCAAAAACTGGAATTTGTGGTCACTGAGAAATTGCTCTGGTATGCTTGTCCTTGCAAACAGGTCCCTCAGCACTGCAATAATTTGGAATGATTTTAATTCATAGTGAAAACCTAAGGCCATTCAATGCATGCATGAATCACCACCAAGTGCTCAAGTCCTGCAAATTGGATAGATTCCTTTGGGAATGGTAGTCACTCTCATCCAAGAAGTAGTGCATGTGTTGGTTCATTTTGTGTATTCTAACACAGTATGGTACTAACTGACCAACTTCAGATTAATTCAACAGCTTACAAATTTTCTTCATAAAATGACCGCTAGATACTGCATCACTCAGCCAGCATTGAAGATCAGTTAATGAAATCTTTGGCTGTATGAGGTTGTGATGACATGATTGTTTTTTTAGCCAAACTGTGTAGCTATGAGTACTTGTCTGCACCAGTGTTACTGGCAGTGTTTCAATTTGACAAAATCCAGACTATCATTCACTTCTTGTGACAAACTCTATTCGCATCTGCCTATGTCACATGCTCATTTGAATTTGGCATATCAACACCTCCTTAGAACAAATGCCAACATTACATCCTGACAGCAACCATGGCAGGGATTCCAGTCTCTTCCAGTCACTTTAGCAGGACTCATTATTTCCTTGGTGCTTCTGATTGATGGTTCTACTGATAATAATGTCATCAAGGTAACACATTTACATTAACAATTAAGACATTTGGCAGGCACTATTAAACAGGGCAAATCATAATTATCTCATTTAGACTAATGAGCAGTTGCTTAAGGCCTTGCTGTCTGGGTCGGTGCTTGGCAGTTTTGGGATTTTTATCTCATATCCTTTCAATTCCATATCCAACAGACCCCCGGTGGCACTTGACTAATGGTATATTTTTTATTGTACATTTCTTGACTTTGTTTATTTATAAAAGCAACTCTTCTGTTTATATCTTTGTCACAAACAAACCAATATCAAGCAATTAGAATTCAGAATTTATCAATAGCCAGTTATTCATGAACAAATTCAGAGATTTGTGGGTCAGTAACTTTCTCATGAACTTGTTTCATGGGTCGAATGGAAACAACCGAAGGCTTGACTGCTGAAGCGGAAAGCAGGAGAAATCATGAAGAACTCATTAGGGCACAGAGACCTTAGGAAGAGTAATACACGGGTTAATAGCAGGAAAGTAAACCTAAACAAATTCAACTCTATGCTTATTGTACTGTCTGGAAGCAGATTTGGGGTTCATCCTGGTGCAGGAAAAGGTGAACTTTCCCAATCGGGATTAACAATGTCATACAAAATAGACCTAAGGATTTAGATGTCGATGGTGAAGAGAAAGATAATTGGCAGAAAGAAGACACTGTCCGGAATATTGTACGAACATAAAAAAAGCTGTCAACATAAATGCTTCTCTGGAGAACATCTAGGATTTTTCTCCAAGAAATCCATCTGAGCCAGGGTTTAGCTGATTACCCCAGACTGTGTTGCTAGACTGTTTTCTCTTCTGGTAATGTGCAACTCAGCTTTAGCTCAGCAGTTTCTCAAACAATACAAACTGGACAAATTCTTACGTCTCATTCCAAATTATTTTCGACATGACTTTGAGCTACGATCAGACAAGGACCACATACCTTGCAATATTGTATCTAATGATGGGTACATAGTGGATCATAACAATTCTTCAGGGGTGAAGACTATTGATTAGCAATTTTGAAATCGAGTCAGGATCATATAGTGTTGGTTATGAAACTTATAACTCAAACGGTGTCCCATTCACCCTACACTCTAAATGCTTTTCTTGGCATATATACCACAATGTACAAACTTATATTATGATTTATTCACTAAACCCACCAACCTACACCGTATGCATTGCATTGCTACAGGAATTTTTACCATTGTTATGCCATTCAATCTCAAAGCTAAAGGCATTCTCCTTGTACACTTCCTCCTTTTTATTAAAAATACCTCATGCTAATCTATATGTCATATATATATATATTTTACAGTACACACACAAACACACACACACACACACACACACACATACACACA
>JAAIIK010000114.1:793289-807632 GCA_014706435.1 Silurus glanis
GAATTTTTTTTTTTTTTTTTTTTTTTTTTTTTTTTTTTTTTTTTTTTGCGCTACCAGATCCTTAGAAATGTTATGCAGGCTAATATTAACATCAAATGCAAATACCAAGAGTCAAAACCTATTGACTCTTGTTATTCTTGGTAAACATCCTATTCAAATTATGGGGGGGTTGTTTAAGGAAGAATCACATATGGCTGGAAAAAGTCAGGTGTCCCTACTTTTATCCATATAGTGCGTCTATTGCATTTTAATTATTGATGTATAAATCAGTTGAATTCAATTAAAGTTCCTGTTGGACATTGTCAGCTTATCGTCTCTGGTTTCATTAGGGAGGTGGAACATACTGTTGACGTATATATTTCTCTATGTTACAAATCTAGTTACAATTTTCTAGTACAGTATATTCACTAATAATCTATAACTTAGACTTTCACTATTTATTTAACCAGATTACAAGCGACAAATGAATAATCGGCACTTCTCCTGAATATCAGAAATATTTTTTACTCCACTGGAAATCTGGCTTGTTAATAACATGTATTTTCTTAAATAGCGCTCTTTTATAACTTACTTTAAGTGTCTTAGAAATCCTTCCTTCTGCCATCATTTAAATTTTTTTCCCTTGTTTTTTTATTTGCTTTTTTGGATAAAAGACTGTGGTTTGGGTATAGTGTTTCTCTGTTCAAATGATTGCATGTATGCCAATATATCAAACCTTTACTTGTATTTACATTTAATATAAATTCGATGTGGAGTATGTAAATGTGAGATTGTATTTTGCCTGAACTAAAATAAATTTGAGAGATTTAGGAAAGATCTCTCATGTAATCTTAGATGCACATGGTGTCTGGTGGCCAATTAGGGAAGGAACAGTGTGGCACAGACAGTGTGTTCTTCAGTTTGATGCAGGAAAAAAAACAGATGTGTATTTATTTATTTATTTATTTATTTATTTATATATAATTATACATACAACGATGTAACTGTACATAAAATTCACAGTTCATTTAAGTCACGGTTCAGTTCAATTTCGGTACAGTTAAGGGGGAAGAAATGCAAAACATAAAATTGTTTTAAAAAAAAAAATTATTTTTTAATGCATTATTAACATTTGTGATCAATATTTGAACAGTTTAAATTTTTTAAACAATTTTAAATCAAAGGTCTGCTTGGTAAATAATAACTAAAATTATATTAAAAAAAAAAAAAAAAAGTAGTAAGGTCCCCTGGTGGTTAGGATGCGGCGCTCTCACCGCTGCGGCCCGGGTTCGATCCCCGGTCAGGGAACCAACCCCAGCCATTAGGGTTGAACAAGCCTTAGTGCCGGTCCCAAGCCCGGATAAATGGGGAGGGTTGCGTTAGGAAGGGCATCCAGCGTAAAAACGTGCCAAATCAAACATGCGGATGGTCCGCTGTGGCGACCCCTAACGGGAGAAGCCGAAAGACAGTTAATATTTTATAAAAAAGTAAAACAAAATAAATCTAATTAATGCAATAGACTTTTTTATTATACTGATTAAATTAGGTAATGAATTAAATTGACATTAATTTGGTTAAATAAAATGAAATAGATGGAACATTGTGTTTTTATTACATTTAATATTTAATTTTCAACGATATGATCTATTCAACTGCTCATTTCAGCATACTTTAACGAATGTTTTTATTCCTTAATTTATTCACCCCTCTCTATGTAGAATTGTCAGGATTTTCTTTTTTTAAGAGAAATTTTTAAAGCTGGATATAAAATGCTAAAGAATCCATAGTGTTAGCCCACTAGCCGCTTGCTAGTAGCCACAGTGACACTGCATTTTTATTTGATTTATTTATTTTTTTTTATTGGTTTTTATACACAACAATGCCAGGGGTAAGTTTTTAAGTTTAATATTAATAATAATAATAAAATTCACTCTAAGTGCGAGTCGGAGACTAAACAAATTTGTGGTCCGTCACTTGACTTAATGCGTTTCTGAGGAAACGTATTGACTTAATACGTTTAATATTGACTGATTTAATATTGAAGTATTGACATAATACGTTTAATATTGACTTTGCGTCAACACGTTTAATTGGCTTGATACGCTTAATACGTTAGGATCTTAATATGTTTCTGAAGAAACTCAGATTTTAACTATGTTCCGCACATAAAAAGGATTGCTCTCGATACACATGGGTACTGAACCGAAAACCCTGTACCAAAAAATGTATAATAAGACATTTTAAAACAATTCACAGTCAAGTTTATTTCTATAGCGCTTTTCACAACAGCTTTACAGAATTTAGCAGTTAAGGTGAGCGATGTGCATTTATCCCTGATGAGCAAGCCGTGGCGACTGTGGCAAGGAAAAACTCCCTTAGATGTTATGAGGAAGAAACCTTGAGAGGAACCAGACTCAAAAGGGGAACCCATCCTCATTTGGGTGATATCAAGAAACAGAGATGTTTGAGCCCAGACTCATACTTACATCCTATAGACGCAATAGAAATGTGTGTTAAGAGAAACACGCGTGAGTCTCAGTAAATTGGATATTTTTCTTGCTAATTTTTAAGTCCTGGTTGTAAAATAAGACCGATATTGTGTAAAGTTTAGTTTTTTCTTTCTAATAATGATTTTCACAAAATAAAAAAGTTCCAACCGTAGCACCATTTTTGTCGTTGTCACAAACTTTGAGCGAGGTAGATGGAGTGTTAAATCTTTAATAATACAATTGTCACGTGAAAGCTCATTCAAATCGAGGCATGGGCAATTAATGATTCATTTTTACAAGGAAAAAAAATGATCAAATAGATGAGAAAATAGCACCAATCCAGAAAAGCCAAAGATGAAAAGCTGTCAGAATTGAAAATTTGAATAAAATCGTGAGTAAAATAAATGAAAAATTCGAAAAATAAAAACCGAATACAATTTGTTGTGTATACAGTAAGCTTGTGTTATGTAGCTGAAAATATAGCAAACTAGAAAATTCTAATGATAATGAAACACCATTCCGAAGATTATCAAATCAGCTGTGTGTTAAACCGTATAAGCGATCGAACGTTGCTTGCATGCTAATTTGGCTTAATCTTTTGAGAGCTCTAAAGATAATATTTACCTGATTAATTCAATATTTATATGTATACTGTAGTTGGATAAATTGCATTTAATTTTGTTTTATTATGGCTATTAATGAAGAAAAAAAAAAAGTAAATAAATAAAGAGCAAATTGACAATAAGCAGCTCCGCATTACACTCTGTTCCATTCACAAACAATTCAATGTTTTGATGTTTTATTCTTCGGGAAATGAGTTAATATTGTTGAGCTTATCGATGGCTTTCAGTATGTCAGTAACACTGCTAGTTCATTATGGAAGGAACGCGAGTTACAAATAAATGAAATAAAAAAAAAAAAGCTGTCAGCCGTCATTATTCTTCGTCTGCAGATGAAGAAGGGGAAAATGAAAGAGAGAAAAATATGATGGTTTTTATTTATATTTATATACAAATATTTTTAATTGGTTTGGATGAATTACAAAAAAAAAATATTTCTTGCATTATAGTGCGTTTAAAAAGAATTTATAAATGAATCAATTTATACTATTTATTAATATTTTAATGAATTAATTTTCTAAAAGGTGCATAGCTCTGAATAGACAAAAATAAATAAATAAATAAATAAATAATTCTAATATATTATTTATCATTTATACTATTTAGTAGTTAATTAGCCTTTAATTTATATTACTCTTCATTTATAATAAAATGTTAGCTGGCAAAGTTGCCATGAACGCTTAAATTTATTTATTTTTTTTTGTATTTGTATTTATACACTGTATTGTGTATATACTGTTATTATAGTATGTGTATATTCTTTTTTATATATTTGCATTTATTTTTATTTCTTTGTTTTTTTTTTTATTATTATTATTATTATTATTAGTTTTTTATTTCTTTGCTTTTATTTCTTTGTATATTCTTTTTTATATATTTGCATTTATTTTTATTTCTTAATTTTGCTGCTGTAACACAGAAATTTCCCCACTGTGGGACGAATAAAGGTTTATCTTATCTTATCTTATTTCAAAACTGGACAAAGTGACACACAAAAAAACAAATCCAACACAGAATCTTAATCAGAAAATCCAAAATCACCCTGGGAGTGTGGTTATGTACAAACATGTATTTGAAGAATGAGATGACAATTGTAAAATGAGAAAAGAAAACTTTGGGTCAAAATGATAACCTGAATCAAAAGGCTTGGTGGGTAAAGTTGAAGAAATGTAAGTTATATGATTCTACATTATTTTCTATATGAAAAATGTTTAATGATAAAGCACTGCTGGTGTGTTTTGTTTAAAGTTAAATATTCCCAGTGAGGGTTGCAATAGGTTTTGACTTGTTTTTGTTTGTTTGATGTTAATATATAAGCCTGCAGGTTATTTTAGATCACACTCTCAAAGTCATACACACACACATACCTTAAGGATCCGTAAGTATACCCTTGATCTGTCTCAAAAATGACTGAAGCAGTAAAAAAAATCTAATTTGTAAGGCACGAATGGATACACAAGCTCAAACAATGAAATACGAGTTCCTGAATTAGCCATTTTGCAATAATGTTGGTTCTGTAATTAGCCTGAATACCATAATGAGAAAGAAAAAGAGAGGGAGAGTGTGTGAGAGAAAAAACATGTGTAAAAAAGCATTTATAGCTTATTGGATAGCTTAGACTTTCTGTTTGATTTAGCACAGTGTTTAAAGAATTATCACATGATTGCTCCTGAGGTAACAGATTAGAGGTGATGGCTTCCCACCATCCCATATTCTATCTATCTAGCTAGCTAGCTAGCTATATCCTGCTATAAAGAATTGCAGAAATGCCCCAAATTCATGTGTGTAAATTTAATTCAAATAAAGTTCTTTCTTTACTCAAATATATATCTAAAAAACTAAAAACTAAAAAATAAACTTCCCTGAAAAATAATTTTTAATTACTAACCCTTTATTTTCCTGACGCCCCAAGTCTCAAATCAAGCACCAAAATCCGCCACGATGCACGCAGCCAGCAATTAAAACCGTCCGTGCGGAAACATAGCAAAAGTTCAGTTTAGTGTCGTGATAATTTACATAATCTAAAACATTACAATTACTTAAACATTTGCAAGGATATTTTGTCTTCACGCTCTATGTTGAGTTTGGTTTCACTAATAATAAACATACATTTGCATAAAGAATCCGTACTTCTCCATTCCCATGTTGATTAGAGTATTAATGTATATCATTTAAGGTACATTTAAGTCAGATAAAAATGTGTGAATAAGTTGCGATTAATCATTAATTCACTCATGACAGATTGATATATATATATAAAATGTGTATGTATGCTTTAAATAACAGTGTTATAAAGTGTCATAAAGTGTTTATAGTTTATTCGAATAAATGAACAGAAGAGAAATCCAAATCAAATAACACCATTTTGGTGTGACTACCCTTTGCCTGTAAAGCAGTCTAATTTTTTCTAGGTCCACCTGCACAATTCCAGAAGGAACTTGGCAGGTAGGTTGTTCTAAACATCTTAGAGAACTAACCACAGATCTTCTGTGGATGCAGGTGGCTTTAAATCCTTGAGGATTATCCTGCTGGAGGACCTGCTACAGTAGGTAGACCATTCAGAATGGCTTTAGATTTCATTGTGCCCTGCAAAGATTCAAAACTCCCCATGCAACAGCAAAGCATCGTGAACAAAACGTAATCAAACCTCTTTCATGTTTCCTGATGGCTCCATCTTTGTGCCTGTGAACGTTCAATTCATGTGCCTTTCCCTTAAATAGTTTTTTTTCCCCAGTTTGGTCTCCTCTGACGTTGTCCCAGAAAATTGAAAAGAAAAATATTAGCAGTGGTGGATGAAGTAGACAAACCCATGTAGTCAAATAGAAATACACTTGGTAAAATATGACTCCAATAAAA
The DNA here is from genome assembly GCA_014706435.1 of Silurus glanis. NCBI lineage: Eukaryota > Metazoa > Chordata > Actinopteri > Siluriformes > Siluridae > Silurus > Silurus glanis. The sequence goes on from JAAIIK010000114.1 coordinate 799,234, forward strand.
GTGTCCCTTTAAACTTTCACTTGAGGTAAAGTACAAAAGTATTTGACTTTAAATGTACTTAAGTATCCAAAGCAAATATGATGTATTATGGCTATAATGATCCTATTAGCATTTTTTATAAGACTCTTTGCTTAATCAACTCAGTTTATGTGAAAAGACTCGAATGTTATTCTCAGTACACCGATCTTTTTATAGAATGATATTAATGAGTCAAAAACTGATTGACAAAACCTTCTTTTCAACTACTTAAAAAATAAATCAATAAAATCATGCAGAAAAGGCCACAGGTTGTTGTGGCAAGTTGGAGTCAGGAGTTTCTTTCATCATTAATTCCTCTCCAAATGTTCTTTTTGCTTTTGAACTGACGCTGAACTGTATGTTGGTGATAAGTAGATACCACCAAGTGCCAATCAAAACGAGTTCGAAACACAGCATGCACTCGACCCTAATTGGTGAATTGACCAGTTACCTTTTTTCAACTCAAATAAAAAGGAACGACTGATTTCTCCAAATGTAGTTGAGTAAAAAGTAACATATTTGAATGAAATGCAGTGAAATTAAAGTCTCCCCAAATGGAAATATTTCAGTAAAGCACACACAATGTAAAAAAAGATGCTTAAATACAGTAACGAATAACATTTATTGTGTTACTGTTCACCACTGAGTATTAGTATGAAAAATCTCTATAACCGTCTCTAGGTTACGTATGTAACCATGGTTTCCTGAGGGAACGAGATGCTGTATCAGGACTCTTTGCTTGCGTTCCCAAAGGGTTCCGACGCAGCTCGAGTTCCAGTTCCTTATATATCTATTCTAGGGTCACCAACAAATTTGCCCACATCTGCAACAAACTGCATTTCACTGGTTTGTTGAATTACTCTGGGCGCTTATGCTAATGCTTTGTTCTTTGAGTTGTTTTGAAGTGATTATTGCAAACGGATATGTATTCCGTTATCATATTTATCGTACTTGTGGTTTTAATGTTTTCTTGATTGATTTTGTTCATAGTTGTGCATTAAAAGCATTTCGACATACGTTACGTTGTAGCGTCCCAGGGGTGAGGGACGTGCCAAAAAGCTACTGCACCACGCTGTCTGAGATCCTCCAGCACTGCTCGACTGGTACCACCTTCTCTCAGAATGAGAGGTAAGTACACTTCAAGGCTCTTCTCTGTTCTGGCACCGAGGTGGTGGAAGACCTGAAGACCTACCTCTTCCTGAAACACTTAAATTAGCACTTTCCAAGTTTGTCGAATTCTAGGTTTATATTTATATTAAGTTTGTAATCTGGCGTTCCAGTGTAGATTTATTCATCACTAGAGATTTAAAGCACTTTTGCACGTCGCTCTGGATAAGGGCGTCTGCTAAATGCCGCAAATGTAAATGTAAATGTACTGCTGCAATAAGGTGATGATGTTGAACTTTGTCCTCGTCCCCTGGCCAACAGAATAAAATGAAACCTTGTCACCAGTATCGTCAACAAAGGCACCTTTCTCTCGTACTGTGTTCAAGATCGCAAAAAACACACCTTTGCATATCGAAAACCATCTTAAAATCATTCAAATGGCACAAAATGTCAAGGAGAGTTGAGCGCAGAGCTAAGCGGTACTTTACTCGTAGCTTGGCCCGTTTCGATAAACTGCACACACTTTGTGTTGGTGTCCTTCAAGTTTCTAGTGGGTTTGCAATTTCAAATGCATCTATATCGAGAATTACAATTAACTTCAAGCCCTCTTCTGATACAAGTGGATTTCCCTGACTGTAACTTTCATCATTATATGATAAACATTGACCAGACTGCTGTGTTGCGGTGTCCTAAACTTTATTTATTTGTTTATTTTTTTTACACATTTTCCTAAGCCATAATTTAGATAGATGATAGAACGGGCACCTACAAGCAGATGTGCTGTCTTGATTCAATAGCACACTCAACAGGCTTAGCATATGGAAGATTATTCTCCTAGTATGTTTTTTCTCCCTCTTGTTGACTTCAAAAGGGTTTCAGAGATGATGACTTTTTATTGCGGAATATAAATTTCTGAACCTGCCTGGACAACAGAATCTCATTTCCATCTCATTTGCAACAATTATGTTTTTCAGTAATTTTGTTCTATAGCTTTCAAAGTGGAAATAGCAGATGGATATGCTCAATAACATAACTCAGCTATTTTCATGAAGAATGCTGCCAGATTAAACTGCAATCTCTCTGTAAATCCCTCTGTTCTACCCTTCCATATTACTCGTTATACCTAAATGTGCTATTGTAGTACAGTAAAACCCTATTGTACGGGCAACTACGACATAGCTCGCAAAATTTGACCCTATTTTGCGATCAGATTTTGAAGGCACGAGCAAACCCACGCTGCCGGTTCACGTCTTTGGCGGAGGGAAGCATCGGTCGCTTAGTCGATGACGTATCACTCGGTCGCTCTCGTTGTTCAGTGCAGCAAAAACGTAACTTTTTTTTGCGTTATATTTTTATTTCACTAGAAATCTTGAAAAATGTCTCCGAAGAAAATCAGTGATGGTGCTGGGGAAAAAGAAAGTAAATAGAAGGACAATTGAAACCAAGAAGGAAATAGTGGAAAAGTACGAGTGTACGTCTCACACTCGCAATCAACCACTACCACATGGGTAAGTGTTAAATTATGTTTACCGTACGGTAATTCGAGGTGTATTTGTTTGTTAAAATAGGCTACAAATTCTTTTTAAGTGCAGAAATAAGCGATCGAATGAGGTCTCGGAAATGGATTAAATCGCTTTTACATTCATTTTAACGGGGAATATTAGTTCGAATGGACGAGAAAATGGACCTACGAGCAATTTTCACGAACGAATTATGCTCGTCCAACGGGGTTTTGCTGTACCCGAAACCAGCCTTGTTTTCAAGATTGGCCCATTTTTGAAGGTCTTGGTCTTTAACTGTGTCATGTTTAGGTCTCAGACTGAGGATTCTGGATTTTTCTTTCAATTCAATGAATTTTCATTTGTATAGCACTTTTAACAAGGTTCCCTGGTGGTCTAGTGGTTAGGATGCGGCGCTCTCTCACCGCTGAGGCCCGGGTTCGATCCCCGGTCAGGGAACCAACCCCAGCCATTAGGGTTGCACAAGCCTTAGTGCCGGTCCCAAGCCCGGATAAATGGCGAGGGTTGCGTTAGGAAGGGCATCCAGCGTAAAAACATGTGCCAAATCAAACATGCGGATGGTACGCTGTGGTGATCCCTAATGGGAGAAGCCGAAAGAAAGTTTTTATAGCACTTTTAACAATAGACATCGTCTATTACAGAGATAACACACTTATAAAATTGTAGAAAAGAACATATAAGTTTAGTGCCTATAAGTTTATTCCTTATAAGTTTGTCCCTAATGAGCAAACTAGTGTTGACTGTGGCAAGGAAAAATTCCCTGAGGTAGCATGAGAGAGAATCCTCGAGAGGAACCAGACACAAAAGGAAACCCATGGGCAGTGGTGGACGAAGTACACAAACCATGTCCTCCAGTTAAAGTAGAGATACTTTATATATGACCTTTTTTCCAACTACTTAAAAAATATTTGCGCAAATAAGGCCACGGCTGTTGTGGTGAGTTCGAGTCTGGAGATTCTTCCATCATTTATTCATCTCAAACTGTTCAGCTTTCTGTTCAACTGTATGCTTTTGCTAAGTAGATACCACCAAGAGGTTCAAGTTCAAAACAGAGCGGTCTCTAACTAAAAAAAACCCATATACTGTATGTTACAAATGTCAATGTAAGAAAAATGCAGAGTGCTTAAAAAAAAAACATTGTAAAGAATTGCAAGAATGCAAACATTTTTCTACATTTCCATTCAAACCAAACAAGACTGCTAAATTGCTAAAGTAAAAAGCTATGGCTTAATTAGCATCCTAAGTCTTTTGTTGATAAAAAAAATATGCCCTTTGTCTCTTGCCTTCTGACAGCTTCACTCAGGGATAGTTAAATTGCTAATGTTCAACCATTTTTTTGTACAAAAAAATCTCAATGACTTCTCTAGGTTTAGTAAAAAGCTTTATTAGACCATACAAAAAAAGTCCGCAATGCAGTAGTGTCGGTGAATTTTGTTTATTCAGTTGCATGTTTATTGGTGCCTTCAGTCATTTTTATGTTGTGTTCACCTGTTTAAGTGGTATGTTTAGTCTATTGTTTGTGAAGCCCTTATTTTTTATGTACGTTTATCTTTCCAACACTGGGATGTACAATTAAGGAATACGCAGCATGGGCCGAAACCTCCTGCTGGATATCAGCAAAACCAACAGCTTGGTAATGATGATGGAGACAATTAGAACAAACAGAATGCAAATTTGCTCTTGGGTGACAGAGAAGCTTTAGCTTTGGGGATGTAGCTAAATCATATAAACTAGCAGTTATATATATTAAAAAAAAAAAAAAAAAAAAACGATCTTGACCCTTAAACTCTAACGACATGCTAATAACTTTCTATTTATCTATTAGCAAATTACATGCATAAAAAATTTTTTCATCCTGATTTAGGCATCACTACAGTAAATTGGTACTTCTACAAGATTAGTTCAATTTATACGATAAGATACGATAAAACAGTGCTTAATAAAAACCTTATTAAACTAATTGATGGACACGATGCTTATTTATTCTGGTGTTTTAATACTAAAAAGAATGTAAATATACTGAATTATTAACATTTGTTCATATATAATTCACCACTACTGCTTTGATCAAAAAGAACAGGCTCTTTATTAGTATCTAGAAAAGTTTACACCACAGTGGTAGAAAGGCCTTTTTATACATTTTTTACATACAAAGCCCTCAATTATTAAACATATTTGTATTTGGGACTCAGAAATAGTAACAATCTTTAAGTCTGGGATGAAAATATAGGTAACTTTTCTTTTAGATAAACAGACATGGAATCATATAGAGTTTTGGTAAACTTTTGTTCAAATCTTGTACAAACACCTACGTTTGTTGATGGTTGACTGGTGGGCCATTTTGTCCGAGGGTTCATTTAAAGAAAAAAAAAGAAAGTATTGCCAATCTGCCTCTCTTGAACTATTTAACAAGGCCCTTAACCCTCTGTCTGACCCTGTGCCCTGACCCCAGGTTCCTAAAAATGTCACTGTACTGTAATGTACGTGGGACGAGCAAAAAAGATACTTTACCTTTACCTCTTTTTTAAACTTTTATATCCTTCATTCTTTCTCTTTCTTCTTCTTCTTCTGTAAAGCTACACATGGTACTATTGTGGCTTAATAAGTTGCAGGTTATCCTATTGTTTGACGTGTCTGATCAAATCCGAATTTTTTTGCTTTAATTGAAGCTCCTTTCACCAAGGAAAAATGTTTTTGGCCCACATGGAAGGTCCAAAGCAGCCAGTGTGGGTGCAGGTTTGAATTCCAACCAAACAAGTAACCTCAGTTGGGTTAGAATCCATATGCGGGTTTATTAAGACCAGTTAGACACACCCAGAACGTAATCCTCAGAGAAGTTGTCGAGCAGGCAAAGGTTCGGTACACATAAGAGATGATCCGTGGAAACAAGCAATTCCAATAAACCACAAAGGCAAACACAAAAATAAACAAAAGCAAAGGCCTACACACAAAATGGCAAAAGGTATAGACTATGAAAAGGGTTGAAAAATATTTTAGACAGTTCTTAGCATTGGCATGGGTTCAAAAGCTGTAACCATTCTGTAAAATTCATATCCAAATTTCTTTGAAGTTGCTTTTTGACCATTCGTTATTAAACAACAATAAAGGGGGAAATCTTTCTTCTTATCTTTAGGAGCTCAAGCCAAAACTTGATGCATACCTAATATCAAAGCCCGGGGGTGTGTTTGTTAATTATAAATGTTACTGATTTTAAAAAGGCCTTATCACAGCCCAGCAGTGTGCACTAATATAATCCCAAATGAAGAGTCTTCTCCAAGCTTAATTTGTTTAACTTCAGTCTCCAGAACGACTTTGTGTTTAGACCGAAATGATGCAAATGCGCAGTGTGAAATAATGAGGAAACATTGTCTGATTCCAGGTGAGTTTATGCTGTGCACCTCAATGCTCCTGCTACTCAATGGATTATATTTTCATTGCAATTTCTCCAGTCCTTTGGTTATTGTTAGCAAAAATAGGGAATCATTTTGCTTGTTGCATGAGTTCTTCACATGCCCTCCTTATCTTGCACCTGTTGGCAGCTTCTTGTGAGCTTCAGGTTTAGGTCTTCTGGTTTAGATCATGCATGATTAATCCAAGGTTGAAAGTGCTTTGGTTGGCTAATATGGCTTGTTTCCGCGGACTCTAAAAAAAAAGTCTCAAATTCGCCGTTCGAGGTCTGAAATAATTTTACACAGGTTTTATTTTTCCGATGTCCATGCAATGCTGCCTCTATTGCAGAATTTTAGAATGTCTTTTGTTAGTTTCCTTTGTGTTGCAGTTCTTACTTTCGCTGGTATAAAATAGAAATTGCTGTATTATGACTACAAATGAGACCAACATGCAACAGCCAATCAGCTTTCTGTTGCTGGCGCGAATCTCTCTCAGATTTTACCACAGACATAAGGCGGATTTTGTTCTTTAGCTATAGCGAAGTGCACGTTTAGCGGTACTTGGGTTGAAAAAATTTAATTTAGGGCTTGGCCAGTTGCTAACAATGTATTTGTGCGTGTTTTTGATGTTATATAGCTTATATAGTTCTTATTGGTCTTTATAAAGGTGTTGGGTCTTAAATTTGATTTGGTGAAACCTGCAGAAACCAAGTTGTAGGTTTATTGAAGGTCATACACAATGATTATTGTCTTTTTATTTATTTTTTCAAACGTAGATAGATTGTGTTTGGTTTTTCTTGCCTACTGTTGCGGATATTTAGGCACAGAACCACTCCGTCAATTCCGTTTCTGTTAATGCCTGGACTTATTTGCACTCCTTGATACTTCCACCAATCCTCAAAATCTCCACTCAATTTCCACTGCTTTTTAGCCTCTGCAAACCTTGCCATCTGCACAAATAGATGGACATGAATCACAGTCTTGGCTGGGGGATTAACTGGGATGTCTCCTCTCTCTGCCTTTCTCAAATTGAGAAAAATCACAAAACTATTAACCAACTCAAATTCTCATTATTTAACTGTTGTTCCATCACAGGCAAAACATCACTTTTTAGTCGCCTCATTGTCTCATCCTTGTGATCTCACACTTGATTTGATCTGCACTCACTAATATTAATCACTTCTTCAATTGCTGTTTGCAATCACAAAACACAACAAGGCTACAGCTGATGTTCCAGTTTCTTAGCCAATCAATAATCCTTCCACAGAAAAACCAAGGCTGTGGATCTTAACACCTTTTTTTTTAAATATATTTTTGTATTTTTTTTTTTTGCTCTATTTCAATCATATTCCTTTGCCTCTGTCACTCGGCTCTCTTGTCCTGATGACATCCGAACGGCACGACCTTTGACGAACTTAGCCAAGTGAATCCATTCCCATTAGCTATCTGTCATTAATTCTAACACTTCTCCAGCCTCGTTCTTCGAATTCTTCCTTCTTGTTCTTCAAAAAGTGTTATTTTTCTTAGATTCCTTACTAGAATAGAAGAAAATGAGCAATGTTTATCTACATTTCTGTTCAGCCACCACAACACCTGCCACTACTGATATGCCATCTGACTTCTCTGCCTCTAAACCTGCCCCTATCTCTGATTTAAATGCTAAACCTAACTGCTCTACCTGTCTACTTGATCATGGCCCTATGACAATTCTCAGAAAGTGCCTCAGATATCTCGGCTCCTTATCGGCCATTTCATTAACACGTAGCTTGTGATGGGTTCTTAAAATGCTACCCTCATTCTGCCATATTGTTAAGAAACATGGTCTTGAAACTCCCATTTTTTTAGCCTCTTACCCGGAATATTTCCAGTCCGTTAACAACCTTTACGAAACTTTCTAATCTATCCTTCGTTGAACACACAATATTGAGATTAACCTCTTATGGGTTCCTAATGATGCCCTTTTCTTTACAGATTCAGATTCAGTGCTTTCAATATCCTTTTTCTCTTATATTCAAGTGCCACATTGACACGCTTATTTCTCTTCTATTTGCCGTTGGCATTACAGACTCGACTCTTAACTGGTTCATTGCCTGTATTTCTTATATATATGTCAGTTTATCACCTTTTGGAACTGTAAGTCTTGCACTGAGGCTTCAGTGCTCATGGCATTACCCAACTTGTGGCCCCCTTCTCCTCGTTTTTTATATATGTTACCTTAATCTGGGTTTCATTTTCACTGTTTCAAACTCAGAGTTTTCTGTTAGCAAAAGCTCCAAAATTACCTCAACCCTGCAAGTAGATAGATAGATAGATAGATAGATAGATAGATAGATAGATAGATAGATAGATAGATAGATAGATAGAT
>JAAIIK010000114.1:812275-836324 GCA_014706435.1 Silurus glanis
GTGTGTGTGTGTGTGTGTGTGTGTGTGTGTGTGTGTGTGTGTGTGTGAAAAAGGGCACAGTTTCCCCAGAGCGCACAAATGCTAGCTGCTAATTCACTTTAACTGCCAGCCTGAAGGATAAAACACCACACACACACAAACACACACATACACACTTTATCCTGAGAGGCAGTAGTGAATAGTGGAAAGTTATAGCAGTCCACCCTGATTGCATTGCAGTGTGAGGTGATGGAACGTTAATATGTTAATAGGCAAGAAGAAAGCGGTACAAACAAAGTCGTAAAGGTGAAAAAATAAAAGGATGACTTTCCGTTTTTAGATTTTTGTGTCAGTAAAAGGAAAAAAATCAAACATTACAACAGAAAGATTGATTTGCAATTTCAAAACCCGGACAGAATGAATGAAGGAAACGTTTAATTATTATTATCAGATATCCATTACATTTAAACCATTTTAAACAGCCAACATACACTATATGGACAAAAGTATTGGGACACCTGCGCTTTCCTGCCATATGCGGTTCTTCTCCAAACGGTTCTACTCCAAAGCTGGAGGCACACAATTGTTTAGGGTGTCTTTGGATGCGGTATAATAAAATATCACAAAAAGCAAGTTCAATGAAGATATGGTTACGTAGTTGGAGAGAAAGATCTTAAATGGCCTGCTGTAGAGCTCTGATCTCATCCCTACTGAACACTTTTGGGATGAGTTGGAATGCTGACTGCACCCCAGGCCTCCTCACCTCACCTACATTAGTACCTGACTTAATGACACCCTTTTGGAGGATGAACACAAATGTCAATATCGAAACGCACAGTATTTTTTACACTTTTTGACAGTTTTTCCCAGAAATGATGCTTATGAATTAGAAAATTCATATTTTCATATTAACTTATTTTTGGATTGTGTCCAGTTTAGACAATATAAAGTCAGGAACCTGTATTTGTGCATGTTGTTTTAAATTTGTTTGTTTTTTTCAAAACTTTTGCAATCCAAATTTCTACACAATCTCATATTTAAACAATATGAACTGTAACATTTGAAAGACGCCCTTATCCTAAGTTATCTTATACAGTGGTACCTTGACCTACGAGTGCATTAATGTACGAGTTTTCCGAGGTACGAGCGGTCACTCTGTCGATTTTTTGCTTTGTTACGCGAGGTACGAGCTCGAGACGCCGCTGCTAGATGGCGAAGCGAAGCCAGAAAGCGAAGACTGTGATGAAAATTAAGATAAGCAAAGAAGAAAAAGTAAAAAATTTAAAGTTTAGGGATACGTAGTGTACAGGAGTGATAGAAAAAAACGAGTTTTCCCTCCGCCTCCGCTTATCGCCTCTACCACGGATTAATGCCATTTTAAGTATTTTCAATGGGGATTTGATGTGCGAGCAAATTGAGATACGAGCTTGACCACGGAAAGAATTAAACTCGTAGGTCAAGGTACAACTGTATATACAACCGAGCACTTGAGGGTTAAGGGTCATGTTTAAGGGGCCCAGCAGTGGCAACTAGGTGGTGCTTGGATTTGACCTCATGATCAATCAGAAGTCCTACATTCTAACCACAAGTCTACTTCTTCCCGTACTAGTAACAAACTAGCAGGTATGAGAAAAGAATATGAAGAATATCATTTCTGACTATGTGTGCAGTATGCTTTCCTTTGCCTTTTCTGCATTCTTTTTTTATACCAGGTGATAGACTTTTAAAAGGTTGATTGTCAGGTTTTCATCCTGTCATGTGTAAGAGAGTAAATATGGTTGTCATCGATAGGGCCGTCCTTTAAAAGCAGGACAATCCAAAAGCATGACGAAAGCACTTGGCGATCTCACTGAACGGTTCGACGTGAATTGTTTTAAATGCTCATCTCAGTGGGCAGTGTAGAGCGGAGCTGATTTTGCCAATGTGACCCAAAATCGTGAAGTATATTTCTATAGCATTTTCACAATGGACATCAGCAGCAGCTTTACAGAATTTAAGAATTAAGGTGAATGATGAGCAGCCTGAAGAGACTGTGGCAAGGAAAAACTCCTTTAGATGTTCAAAACCTTGGGAAGGAACCAGACTCAAAAAGAGGAACCCATCTTTATTTGGGTGATATATATTTGCTTAGCATGACAAATGAAGTGTTGTATAGGTTAGATTTATTGTAGGTTAGTTAGATTTGCTAACACCTGTTTTTGTTTTGACAATGAAAGCAAAACCAAGATGATTTTACGTTCCTCTATATGCTTCTGATCAGGTCTGCTTGGCAAATAAGTCCAGGTAATAATTCTTGGAGTGATTTTTTTGACTCATCATTTCTTATCAACAATACTGCTGTTGGTAATGGTACTGGAGATCCATTACTGTAATGAAACATTTCCTTTTCGAGGAAAGATTACGAAATTGTGATTCACTCTTGAATCTCATGACTATTGTAAGTCACTGTACATTGGTCTCACTGCATTATCCCACCTACAGCTTATTCAAAATGTGTCAGCCAGGCTTTTAACAGGGTCAAGAAGAAGCTATCGCATTACTCAAACGTTACCATCTCGGCATTGGCTCGCTTACGGCTTATGTTTGGCTTGATTGCGCTCGTTAGTTTTGAATGTGCTTAGAAAGGTCGAATTGACTTGGATTGTGTGGTTTTGTAACCACAGTAACAAGCTTTGTAAGATGAAAACTCTGATGGTGTGGGTGTTTGGAAATACATTCCTATTTCTTAATACTTATTTAAAGAAACTGAAGTTTGTTTCTTTTTTATTGCTGGTTTCTTATCGAGATATTTCATTATACTATAATGGGGGAGGTGGTTATGATCTCACGCCTGTAATGTATTTTGTACCTTTATGGCATTTGGCCATATCCAGAGCGACTTACATTTATCTCATTCATATAACTGAGCAGCTTTGGGGTTGAGGGCCTTGCTCATAGGCCCAGGAGTGGCAGCTTGGTGTGGCTGGTATTGAAACTCATAACCTTTGCTATAATATAACCAAGGCCATATTGCTGAACAAAAGGGTAACAGTCTTAGTGTCTATAGATATTGCATATTTTAATATTATTTATTGATTTATTTTTAAATCAACCAGCATGCACGCTGAGAGAGCCGAAGAGGTAAACACGTTCACCATCTCAGAGCATGACGTGAGGAAGGCATTCAAGAGAGTGAATACCAAGAAGGCAGCAGGACCAGACGGCATCACAGGTCGGGTTCTGAAAGCCTGCGCTGACCAGCTAGCACCGGTGTTCACTGAGATATTCAACCTCTCACTGGAACAGTCTGTTGTCCCCTCATGTTTTAAACAGTCCACTATTGTTCCTGTCCCGAAGAAACCCCAGCCCGCCTGCCTTAACGACTATCGCCCTGTAGCCTTGACCTCAGTAGTGATGAAGTGCTTCGAGAGACTGGTCAGAGACTTCATCACTGCATCACTACCAGACACACTGGACCCATTACAATTTGCGTACCGTCAGAACCGCTCTACTGAGGACGCCATTGCTCATCTCCTCCACACCACGATGAGCCACCTGGACCAAAGAAACGGGAATTATGCAAAGATGTTGTTCGTGGACTACAGTTCAGCGTTTAACACCATAATTCCCTCCACACTCACCTCTAAGTTGGAGGTCCTGGGACTCAGCTGTGCAGCTGTGTCAATGGATCTCTAACTTCCTGACAGACAGACCACAAGCCGTACGGGTGGGAAAACACACCTCATCCACCCTCACCCTCAGCACTGGAGCTCCCCAGGGTTGTGTTCTGAGCCCCCTGCTTTACTCAATGTACACATATGACTGTGTGGCCACTTCCAACTCCACCACCATCATCAAGTTTGCTGACGACACCGTTGTGGTGGGCCTGATCTCCAACAACGATGAGACGGCCTACCTATAGGAGGTTAGAAACCTGGAGAGATGGTGCCAGGAGAACAACCTTCTCCTGAATGTCAGAAAGACTAAGGAGTTGATCGTGGACTTCAGCACAAAGCGGGAGCGGTCATACCAACCGATAAACATCAGCGGGACCCCAGTGGAGAGAGTGGACAGTTTCCGGTACCTAGGTGTTCACATCACACAGGACCTGTCTTGGTCCTGTCACACCAACACCCTGGTGAAGAAGGCCCGGCAGCGTCTGTACCATCTGAGACGCTTAAGGGACTTTAAACTTCCCTCTCAGGTGCTTAAGACCTTCTACACCTGCACCATTGAGAGCGTTCTGACGGGTAGCATCACTTCCTGGTTCGGGAACAGCACCATGCAGGACAGGCGAGCCCTCCAGAGGGTGGTGCATTCAGCTGAACGTACCATCCACACCAAGCTCCCTGACCTGCAGGACATCTACAGCACGCGGTGCCGGACCAGAGCTAGGAAGATTATGAAATACCTTAGCCATCCCAACAATGGACTCTTCTCTCTGTTGCGTTTGGGGAAACGCTTCCGCTCCCTGAAAGCGAACACAGAGAGAATGAGGAGGAGCTTCTTCCCGCAGGCCATTCGGAGTTTAAACCAGGAAACACCCAGGATCTAAAAACTGGCCCACTCTCTCCATCATCACACTTCCTCTCTGTACATATCTCACCTTTCGCACCACGACACTTTAAACTCTGGACTTGCACAGCACAGTGCACTTTATATTTTATTTTATTTTATTTTATACCACACCATACCGCACACGGACACTTTATGGTCATTGTTATACCACACCATACTGCACATGGACACTTTTTGGACACTTTACACCACACCATACCGCACACGGACACTTACGGACTTTTTTTACACCACACCATACCGCACACGGACACTTACGGACTTTTTACACCACACCATACCGCACACGGACACTCTATGGACAATCTAAACCACCAAAAAATTGTCTATTGTTTACTGTTTATTGTTTACTGTTCCACTGTATGCCATAAGCATTTTTTTGTATATACATCTTTTTCTTTTGTCTCACATACATAAATCTTTATATATCTTTTATATCTTTATATTCTTATATTTTATTTTATATAGCTTTTTTATACTTTATTTATCTGCCTTCTTTTTCCCCATCCTATTCCCTCATGCCGGACCATCGTAATAAGCATTTCACTGCATGTCGTTTGGACTGTAGTTAATGTCAACAGTCTGCTACACTGACTCAGGACTACAGTTTGCTTCTGATCACCATCACTGTACCCCGCAACATCGTTTATCTGTAACAAATGGACATTCAGTGCAACCCAGATGAGGATGGGTTCCCTCTTGAGTCTGGTTCCTTTCAAGGTTTCTTCCTTATGCCACCTCGGGGAGATTTTCCTCGCCACAGTCGCCACCGGCTCGCTCATCAGGGACAAACTTAAACTTATAAAGAACATCTTATTCCTTTTTATCACCGCATTATCTGTGTAAAGCTGCTTTGAGACAATGTTAATTTTTAAAAGCGCAATACACGTAAAAATTGATTGAATTGAATTAAACATACTTGGGTGCTTTTAAGATGTGCTTTTATAACTAAAACTGCTGTTCGAAACCGTTGGAAACAAAAAAAATACATACTGAGACAACTTTTCTCCGTCGACCGCTAGCGAGAGTGGGCCGTCTCACAGGGCGAGAGATACCCTCATCCCAGCAGCACATCCAACGTATCGTACATCGTACATCGCTACCTGTGCCTGTCGCACAAAATTTGTAATATTTGTACAATTTTGTCGTATTGCTATCATCATCGTAGGATCAAAAAATCGTAAGTCGAACCATCGTAACTCTGGGACCTTCTGTACTTGTAGCCATGTTGTGATGCTTCACAAATGTCTGTTTATATCTGTAAAACAAACTAACATACTACTTAATGTAGGTTAAATGGTGAAATGGAACCAACATGGCTACCATTCCATACTTTAGCGTCACGCAGTCGGAACCAACTAACTAGTCAGCTGGAATGTTATCTATCACGGAATGGCCTGTCCAGTCACCGCACCTAAATCCAATTTAACTGCTCTGGAATAAACTGGACCTCAAGGTCAGACTTCATTTCACAATCTCTGCATATTTCATCCTGCTTACTGATCATTGCCTGCTTGTTGATTACAGCTTTGCCCAACTCTTTGAATCTGTCAGCCAGCCAGATACATGCAATTGTGTCCAATCTTACTGAATACTTACAACAGTAGTAGTTAAAAAGTATGTAATCGGGTCATTTTTTATTCCTTTAAATATTTCTATTTGCTTCTTATTTAAATAATGTTGGTTATAATACAGTGCTGTGGAAAAAGTATTCGATTTTTTTGTCAAATTTTTCAGATCAATCACACACAGATTAGCTGTGTAAATACAAAATGCAGTTTTTAAATAATGATTTCATTTACTATAGTGAAAAGCCCTAACCTGCCTACCCTATGTGAAAAAGTAATTGCCCCCTAAACCTAGTAACTGGTTGTAACACCCCTGGCTGCGATAACTGGCAACGAGATTTTTTTACACCGTCGTGGACGAGCCTTTTGCCTTGGAACTCGATTTTGATCTTTAACTCGATGCGATATTGGCTCAGTCTTTATCTCAATGTTGAATCATCAACTTTGACCTTACCTGAGGCAAGTGAGGCCATTCAGTTATTTTGATGTTGTTCTAGGTTCTTTAATAAACTTCTATATGAGTCGTCATTGTGTTCTTTGAGTCATTTTGGTAGATCATCTACTCCTGGAAAGGCTCACCACTGAATTCTTGAATTCTTTTTAGATCGTTTAGCGTGCTTTATTTTGTCAGACAGTTTCTATTTAAGGGATTTCCTTGATTCAATAGCTCTGGTAGTATTCAGGCCTACGTGTGGAAAGGGAAATTTAACTCGGCTTTCAAAAAAATGTGGATAATCGTAGTTCGTTCAGAATTTAGAAAGGGTTGGGGGCACATTATTTGTGTGACAAATATGCAAAAAAAGGAAAAACTCCCAGAGATGGTGTGAGGAAGAAACCTTGAGAGGAACCAAACTCAAAAGGGAACCCGTCCACCGAATGTCCATTCATTGTAATGACATAACCATCTGTAACCATCAATATCCTTTAAGTCGACCACTGGTCACATTTCAAACTGGCAATTTCTGTCCGATATCGCTGTATATGTTGTTTCTCGAAAGGTTGATATTGTGACCATAGAGGGCGCTATTGCTTAAATATGTAAATCTTTTCAGTACAAATCAATTAGCACATCTGCTTCTCCGCAGAACGACAGCAGACTGTTCTCCAAGCACGTTCTCACACATGTAATGAACAGTGGCCACTGTTTGTGTCGCGAATTTTTCTTGGTCATCAATTTTAAGATGCGTTTCAGCAATAGCGCCCTCTAAGGTCACAAAATACGATGGTGACAGAATCTGGGGGAAAACCGGCAGTACTTTAGCCGGTGCTGCTATGACTTTATTCTCATGGTGCTACAACTTTATTCTCGTAATTGTTACTTTATTCTTGTAGTGTTACGGCTTTATTATTGTAATAATGTTTTTATTTTTTTTTTTTTACACTAAAATGCCATTGTAGATTTCTGGTAAAAAACGATTTCACCTGTCAAGGTTTTGAAAACACAAAAACATCTTTAATTTAGAATTTTCTGGTACTGACACAAATGTAGAACAACACAACGAAACAGATCCTTCTCTCTCCTTTTCTGTCTCTGACTTAAAGACAGAGAGATACCGAAGACAAATGGTACCACTTTTCCGTATATTATACTTGCTAAAGACTTTATATGGAACACTGGCACTCCCACACATCCATGCGGTGCAGATACGGGCCAGCAGCTTCGAGTAATGTTCTCAGAATGGGAAAAGCAGTGACCTGAGTGACTTTGACCTTGGCATGATTGCTGGTGCCAGACTGGCTGCTTTGAGTATCTCTGTAACTTCTGGTCTCCTGGGATTTTTGTGCCAAAAAATCTTCTCAGAATGGTGCACTTAATAAAAAAATAAAAATTAACAGCATTTCAGTGGACAGAAATGATTTCTTAATGGAAGCGATTACGTGAATGGAAAGACTGGTCCAACATTACAGAAAGGCTACAGTAAGTTACATTGTACAACTATAGTGAGCACAAAAAATGATCTTAGAATAAACAAAATGTAAAATTTTGTGGTGGATCTACTTCTTTTAGCCAAGAAAACTGGACATTTGAAGATAGAAAAACTAGCTTGGTGTGATGAATCTCAATTTCTGCTAAGACACACAGATGGTAGGGTTAGAATTTGACAC
The DNA here is from genome assembly GCA_014706435.1 of Silurus glanis. Classification (NCBI taxonomy): domain Eukaryota; kingdom Metazoa; phylum Chordata; class Actinopteri; order Siluriformes; family Siluridae; genus Silurus; species Silurus glanis. The sequence continues at coordinate 820,486 of JAAIIK010000114.1, forward strand.
CAACAGAATGCATCCATGGACCCAACCTGCCTTGCCTTGTGGTGTAAAGGTGTGGATGAGGTTCATTCCACACTTTGGACCAGTCAATCATTGCGTAAATGCTACAGCCTGTTTGGTTGGTGTTGTTTCTTCATGGTCACAATGTTCCCATCTGCGAAGCATGATACTGGACCATGTGACTAAGCAAAAGTCGTCTCAAGGAGGTTTTATGGACATAACAATGAGTGCAATGTTTTTCCCTTCCAATCACCAGATCTGAATCCATTTAGGCATGTGGTAGAGCAGGAGATTTGAATTATGTGCGATTGTAACGAATATAATGAATGGACATTTCGATGGCACCCAGATGATGAAGGGTTTCCCCTTCTGAGTCTAGTTTCTCTCAAGGTTTCTTCCTCATGCCACCTCGGGTAGTTTTTCGTGTCAGTGGCTTGGGGAGGTGATACAGTAACTCCGTGGTTAAGATGTTGCTCTGAATGAAAGGTCACAAGTTCAAATCCCAGCCCCACCAAGCTACCACCATTGTCCCTAATGAGTGAGCCTGTGGTGACTGTGGCTGTCCCTGAGGTGGTTTGAAACCTTGAGAGGACTCAATATGGAACTTATCCTTATCTAGGTGGCACCGAATGTCCATTCATTACAGTTAATCATTGTTGAGGTGTGCAGTGATAGACGATTCAATGCAACCTGTGGTCCTGAGCCACTGTAGTAGACTGTTGATATTAATAACAGTCCAAATCCGTCCTCAACGTTCTTGTTAAGGGTGTCTGCCAATAAAAATGTAAACATATATAAGGAACAAATCTAAAGAACTGTTTTTAATGTTAACAGTTTGCTATAATGGCTGAGGATCACAGGTTGCATTTAATCACCATCACTGCATACCTTAACAACTTGGTTTTGCTGTAATAAATGGACATTCAGGGCCACCCAGATGAGGACGTGTTCCCTCTTGAGTCAAGGTTTCTTCCTCATGCCATCTCAGGGAGTTTTTTCTTGCCACCGTCACCACCGGTTGGCTCATTAGGCACAAACGTACAATTATAAGGAACAAAACGTCTGAAATCTTTATTACTGCTTTATCTGTTAAAGCCGGTGTCCATTGTTAAAGGTTCTCTACAAGTAAAACTGAATTGAAATGTATGGAGATTTGCATCAAGACCACCTTCAAAATCTGCAGAAACTGTGAAATTCAATCATGTCAACCTGGAAGAGAATCTCAACCATCATGAGATATCTTTTAGAAACCATGCCACGAAGAATTTTACCTATTTTGAGGTAGAGAAAGTCTAGTATTGAATATAAAGTCCACTGCTATCGAGTGTGTTTGTTTCTTCTGCTTTTTTCTTTGTCTTCATCTTATTATTATTAGTATAGCATCATTGTTATGGCCCCTCTTCTGATACTGATAACTAATGTCGGAAATAATTTTTTTTTCAAGAGCACAGCCGCTTGACTGTAGTGGTGGAGGATGCGATCTGTGAACATTAATGTCCTTTCAGATGACTGATTAGTGCAGCATCTGTGCAGATCGATGGCTTATTACATAAAGGGTCGATGTTATATAGTAAACACGGCCGGTGTTTACAGAAACACGGCGCCTGACAATGTACAGCTCGGATCCAGGTAGAACACGCGGCCCGTGTGTCATTCCATGTATCGACGGGAAGCTGTAATGAAACACATGAAGGTGAAAACGGATCAGTGTTTAACTCCACAGAGCAGAATGCCAGGTGCCTCGTATCACACGCGCCATGCAAACACACATGCAATGCAGTTAGCAATTTCGAAGAACGATACTGAAAAACAAAGTTGAAGAAACTTTTTTTGAACTTTGAGCTGTTTTTAAATTTAGTTTTATTGGCTGAGGTTTAGATTTTTTGTTTTTAGTTTGTAGATTGTATCGGTTCCATCGGGTTTTGCGTTCATTGTAGCCATTTTGAGTTATATTTTAGTAGAAAACACGAACAAAATTGATGTGTTGGGTCCCAATGGATCCCATTATATAAAAAACTTTCTTTCGGCTTCTCCCGTTAGGGGTCGCCACAGCGGATCCTCCGCATGTTTGATTTGGCACATGTTTTTACGCTGGATGCCCTTCCTAACGCAACCCTCCCCAATTTATCCGGGCTTGGGACCGGCACTGAAAGTGGCTGGGGTTGGTTCCCTGACCGGGGATCGAACCCGGGCCGCAGCGGTGAGAGCGCTGCATCCTAACCACTAGACCACCAGGGAACCTGGCTCCCCTTATATATATAATATTTATTTATTCATTTAATTAAAATTGTCTAATTAAGCACAACATTTTATGCCACAGTTTGAGGATAAGTAAATATTGTAAAAGTTTAATCTTACTATTTTTTTAATAACTTATAAAACGATAATTTCTTCAGGTCAACATGAAAATGACCCAAAGCACACATCAAAATAAACAATGACATGGCTTCCTCAACTCAAAGACCCCAATCCTATCAAAGACCTACGGAATGGAACCTATGGACCTAAATAAAGAGCCATACATGGGAGATCCATCTCACAATTTGAAGGACCTTGAACAATTTTGCAAAGAAGAGTTGGATCAAATTTTAAATTCTTGATGTGTATAGTTAATAGAGACGTATTCACAAACGCTTGATGCTGTAATAAGGGCAAAAGGTGCTTGTATTAGTTGGGAGGGGTGTTCAGACTTATGAAATCAGAGTGTTGGAGTTTTTTCTTTTATTTGTTGGAAGGTCGCCTTAATAATGTAACAAGTCTGACATTTATGTAGTTATTTTTGTCTTTTATAATAAAAAAAAACCCTGTAATTTCATTAGGGTGTGTGGACTTATTTATATTCAATCTATGTCTACACAGTATTGTGCTTATCACACAGATGATTTGGGGAATCAAAATGGTAGTGCTCAAGTGTTTTATGTTGTATAACGAACAGCACAACAGAAAAGTGTTTGCTCCACTGACTACTGAAGAGAGGAAGCTTCACTCCTGATGATGTCACAGCTGTTTGTGGATGCGAGTGCTAGAAAACAAAATTGGCCATGCATTTCAGGGTGACAGAGGTGGCACAATTTCTCGTCCATCCATCACAGTGACACTAGTCCAATCATGGTTGTCTGTGAACTCAGCTCTTTCCACTTTACAGATCTCCCTTTCAATTTTATGAATCGCTTACTGCTGACTTCTGGACCTTGTTGTATAAAACACAGCTACACAATACGTATAAACACAATAGAAACAGCAACTCAGCAAAGACAAAGTAGAAAGAAAATACTTATAAGAAAAAGTATAAAAAATCCACTCGTAGACCCCCGAGACGCAAAGTTAATTATTACCTGTTTGTGCCCAGCTCTCCTGGAAAAGTACCGGCAAGTGTTAGGACAACTCTGACCAACAGATAAACTCCCTCAGCCAGGAAAACCCCTGTACTGATTTAGACTATTGGTCAAGACCAAATAGCTCGACCAAATATAACACACAAGGACCCTCCAGAGTGAATCTGAGAACACAAGATCCAAACGGCGTGAATCATAAAGTGGGCCGCCCATTTTCTCACCATCCATATTTTTCTATTACAGGATTCTAGCTGCTCAACAGTTATGGGTGTTCTTTGTTGTGTTTTTTATTTCATGATATGCCAAATGTTTTGTAAAGGTGAACAAGACTGCATGTCTCTTGTAGATTTTATTAGTATCAACCAAGTATGTCTGGTTGGATATGCATGTGTTTGTTTAAATGTTTCCTGACAGATGAAAGCAATGAAAATGTAGGTAGAATGTCTTGAAACTTCTACCTACTTGTCCAGGGTTAATAAAACTTTTAACCGAGGAATGACTTATAGGAATGGTCTATTCTTCACCCTAAGACAATGTTTGATTGGAGGAAACATTTTGAGGTTGAACTAGCCTGTAATAGAAATGAACTACAGAGACCAAAATGCAATCCACCAAGTAGGAGGAGTCAGTAGACAGAAGGGAGTGGAGGAAAGCTAATCCAATTAGGCACAGGTGTTTGCATGGAAGAGAGGTTTTGTTTTGTTTGCTGCACCAAGAGTAAGAGTTTTCACTTATTGTACTGAGTGTGAGAGTTTAGACAAGTTGCTTGGAGTCTTTGGACATTTAGGTTTTGAGACTGGCTCTGTTTACAGGAAAGTACCTCATTTATCAACGTCTACGCACTTCAGAATGGTTCTCATGCACAGCAATACAGCTGTGGTACCAGGGTACCGGTGGAAATTGGGCTACTGTTGGCTGAAGGAGGAGAAGGAGAGGAGGAAGATGTCTACAGAGGCAACAGGGAAAGGAGAAGTGTAGGAGAGTGGAGGTTCGGGTTGGTACTTTAAATGTTGGCACTATGACTGGTAAAGGGAGAGAGATAGCTGATATGATGGAGAGGAGAAAGGTAGATATGTTGTGTGTTCAGGAGACTAAGTGGAAAGGGAGTAAGGCCAGAAACATTGGAGGTGGGTTTAAACTGTTCAATTATGGTGTGGATGGAAAGAGAAATGGTGTAGGGGTGATCCTGAAGGAAGAGTACAGTAAGAGTGTAGTGGAGGTGAAGAGAGTTTCTGATAGGCTGTTGATCGTGAAGGTGGAAGTTGAAGGGATGACGATAAATGTCATCAGTGCCTATGCTCCACAAGTCGGCTGTGAGATGGAGGAGAAGGATAGATTCTGGAGTGAATTAGATGAAGTGGTAAATGGTGTACCTAGAAATGAACGCTTGGTGATTGGGGCAGACTTTAATGGACATGTAGGTGAAGGGAACAGAGGTGATGAGGAGGTGTTGGTAGGTATGGCCTAAAGGAAAGAAATGTGGAAGGGCAGATGGTGGTAGATTTTGCTAAAAGGATGGAAATGGCAGTGGTGAATACGTATTTTAAGAAGAAGGAGGATCATAGGGTGACGTATAAGAGTGGAGGAAGGTGCACACAGGTGGACTATGTTCTATGTAGGAGATGCAACCTGAAGGAGATTGGAGACTGTAAGGTGTTGGCAGGGGACAGTGTAGCTAGACAGCATCGGATGGTAGTCTGTAGGATGGTTTTGGAGGCGAATAAGAAGAGGAGGAGAGTAAGGACTGAAAGAAGAATAAGATGGTGAAAGCTGAAGGAGGAAGAGTGTAGTGTGAGGTTCAGGGAAGAGGTCAGACAGAGGCTCGGTGGTGGTGAAGAGGTGCTGGATGATTGGGAAACTACTGCAGGAGTGATGAGGGAGGCAGCTAGAAAGGTACTTGGTGTGACATCTGGAAATAGAAAGGAAGAGAAAGAGATGTGGTGGTGGAATGAGGAAGTGCAGGAGAGCAGAAGGGGAAAGAGTTTAACAAAACAGAAGTGGGATCGACAGGGTGATGAGAAAAGTAGGCAGGAGTACAAGGAGATGCGGCAGCAGATAAAGAGGGATGTGGCGAAAGCCAAGGAAAAGGGATACGAGGAGCTGTATGAGAGGTTGAACACTAAGGAAGGAGAAAAGGATTTGTACCGATTGGCCAGGCAGAGAGATCGAGCTGGGAAGGATGTGTTACAAGTGAGAGCAATAAAGGATGGAGATGGAAATGTGTTGACTAGTGAGGAGAGTGTGTTGAGAAGATGGAGGGAGTATTTTGAGCAGCTGATGAACGAGGAAAATGAGAGAGAGAGAAGGTTGGATGATGTGGAGTTAGTAAAGCAGGAAGTGGATAGGATTAGTAATGAGGAAGTGAGAGCAGCGATTAAGAGGATGAAGAGTGGAAAGTCGGTTGGACCAGATGATATACCGGTAGAAGCATGGAGATGTTTAGGAGAGATGGCAGTGGAGTTTTTAACCAGATTGTTTAACAAGATTCTGGAAGGTGAGAGGATGCCTGAGGAATGGAGAAGGAGTGTGCTGGTACCGATTTTTAAGCATAAGGGAGATGTGCAGACCTGCAGTAACTACAGGGGAATTAAGTTGATCAGTCAAGTCAAGTCAAGAGTCAAGTCAAGAGGCTTTTATTGTCATTTTTGCTATACACAGTGGTACACAGTACACAGTAAAAACGAAACAACGTTTCTCCGGAACCCTGGTGCTACACTAAACAACAAAACAACAGCAGCATAGAGCTACAACACAAACATAAAGTGCATCGAGTGCAACCTGGTGCAAACAGTGCAAACAAAAAACAGTACAGACAGACATTGCAGACAGACAACACAAGACAAGACAAAAGACAAAAAAAAACAAGTATAGCGCCGACTAGTAAACCTGCTGTATACTTGATTATACAGTACTTTGTAAGGAGAAATGTAAAAAACTATACCCAGGAGAGAATACAAACAGAACAGAACAATGTAGTGCAAAAAAACAGCAGCAAGGAGGTGCAAAGACAGCATGTAAACATTCTACTGTAGTACAAGGTGCGAGTATAAATAATAATAAATAGATAAGTGGTGGTGGAGTGGATCGAAATAAGTGATGATTGTGTTTAGTCCAGGTTGTACAGTTCAGTAACACACATTTGAGTGAGTGTGTGTGTGACTGAGTGAGTGTGTGTGAGTTCTGTTTCAGTTCTGTGTATTAAGAAGCCTGATGGCTTGTGGAAAGAAACTGTTGCACAGTCTTGTTGTTGCGGCCCGAATGCTTCGGAACCGTTTTCCTGATGGTAGGAGTGTGAAAAGTGTGTGTGACGGGTGTGTGTGGTCGTCCACAATGCTGTGTGCTTTGCGGATGCAGCGTGTGGTGTAAATGTCCATGATAGAGGGGAGAGAGATTCCGATGATCTTCTCAGCTGTCCTCACTATCCTCTGTAGGGTCTTGCGATCCGAGACGGTGCAATTCCCAAACCAGGCAGTGATGCAGCTGCTCAGGATGCTCTCAATGGTCCCTCTGTAGAACATGGTCAGGATGGGGGGAGGGAGGTGGGCTTTCCTCAGCCTTCTCAGGAAGTAGAGACGCTGCTGGGCTTTCTTGGTGATGGAGCTGGTGTTAAGTGACCAGGTGAGGTTGTCTGCCAGATGAACACCAAGGAATTTGGTGCTCTTCACGATCTCCACAGAGGATCCATCAATAATCAGTGGAGATTGGTCGCTCTGTGCTCGCCTGAAGTCCACAACCATCTCTTTCGTTTTGTCCACATTCAGAGACAGGTTGTTTGCTCCACACCAGGCAGTTAACCGTTGCACCTCTTCTCTATATGCTGACTCGTCGTTCTTGCTGATTAGACCCACCACGGTCGTGTCATCAGCGAACTTGATGATGTGGTTCGAGCTGTGCATTGCTACACAGTCGTGAGTCAGCAGAGTGAACAGCAGTGGGCTGAGCACACAGCCCTGGGGGGCCCCAGTGCTCAGTGTGGTGGTGCTGGAGATGCTGTTCCCGATCCTGACTGACTGAGGTCTCTCAGTCAGGAAGTCCAGGATCCAGTTACAGAGGGAGGTGTTCAGGCCCAGAAGGTTCAACTTCTCGATCAGGTGCTGAGGAATGATTGTGTTGAATGCTGAGCTGAAGTCAATGAACAGCATTCGTACATACGAGTCCTTGTTATCCAGGTGGGTGAGGGCCAGATGGAGGGTTGTGGAGATAGCATCGTCCGTGGAACGGTTTAGACGATACGCAAACTGCATGGGGTCCAGGGAGGGTGGAAGCTGTGTCTTAATGTGCCTCATGACGAGCCTCTCGAAACACTTCATCACGATGGGTGTGAGCGCGACGGGACGATAGTCATTGAGGCAGGAGACAGAAGACTTCTTCGGCACGGGAACAATGGTCGTTGTCTTGAGGCACGTGGGAACAACGTTGCTGCTCAGGGAGATGTTGAAGATGTCAGTGAGGACATCTGCTAGCTGTTCTGCACATTCCCTGAGCACTCTGCCAGGAATGTTGTCTGGTCCAGCAGACTTCCGTGGGTTAACTCTGAATAGAGTTTTCCTCACTTCAGCTGTGGTTAGACAGAGCACCTGGTCAGTGGGAGGAGGGATGGTCTTCCTCGCCACCACGTTGTTCTGCACCTCGAACCGGGCGTAGAAGTCGTTCAGCACATCTGGGAGGGAGGGGTCACGGTCACAAGCAGGTGATGTGGTCTTGTAATTCGTGATCGCCTGGATGCCCTGCCACATGCGCCGGGTGTCTCCACTGTCCTGGAAGTGGTTGTGGATTTTCTTCGCGTGTGCGCGCTTCGCCTCTCTGATGGCACGAGACAGTTTGGCCCTTGCTGTTTTTAAGGCCGCCTTGTCCCCTGATCTGAAGGCAGAGTCTCTTTGTTTCAGCAGCGCACGCACATTTGCAGTCATCCACGGTTTCTGGTTGGAGCGTGTAGTGATGGTCTTGGAGATGGTCACATCATCAACGCACTTGCTGATGTAGCTGGTCACTGATGATGTGTACTCCTCCAAGTTGATGGAATCGCCGTAGGTTGCAGCCTCTCTAAACATGTCCCAGTCAGTGCACTCAAAACAGTCCTGAAGAGCAGAAGTAGCTCCTTCTGGCCAGGTTTTCACCTGTTTCAGAACCGGTTTAGAGCGTCTGATGAGCGGTCTATATGCTGGAATTAACATAACAGAGCAGTGGTCTGAGTATCCGAGATGGGGGCGGGGCTCCGCACGATACGCGCCGGGGATGTTTGTGTAAACACGATCCAGCGTGTTCGCTCCTCTCGTTGCAAAGTCCACATGCTGATGGAGTTTAGGAAGCACAGTCTTGAGATTCGCATGGTTGAAATCTCCGGCGATAATAAACAATCCGTCGGGGTGAGCATTCTGCAGGTCGCTAATAGCGCGGTAGAGTTCACACAGTGCCTCCTTAGCATTAGCACTGGGAGGAATGTACACTCCGACGATGTAAACTGTGGTGAATTCCCGTGGTAAATAAAAAGGTCTGCATCTAACAGTCACAAACTCCACTAGCGATGAGCAGTAGCGTGAAACAAGCACAGAGTTCTTACACCATTCCGTGTTGATATAAACACACACGCCACCACCGCGAGTCTTACCGCACAGAGCTGCGTTTCTGTCGGCTCGAAACACGGTTAGCCCGTCTAGCTGGATGGCGGCTTCCGGAACTCTGTCGCTGAGCCACGTCTCCGTGAAAACAAAGACGCAACAGTCTCTAAACTCTCGCCGTGTGGTTTGCTGGAGTCGGATGTAGTCCAGTTTATTGTCCAGGGAGCAGACGTTGGAAAGAAAAATGGACGGGATAGCCGGCCGGCTAGGGTTAGCATTTAGCCTAGCACGGACACCCGCCCGCTTGCCGCGCTTCCGCTTCCTCGAACAGCGCTTTCGACGTCTCCTCTCCCGGCCACCGGCATCAGGTAACACCGAGGGCTGGGGGCCTGGTCTTTGTGGCCGAGGTCGCAGCAAGCCGAGGTTGCGAAGGTTGTTGATAATATCATCATGCAGATTATTGGTTGCATGATGCCTGTACTGTAGCAGTGTCTGGTGGTCGTACACATGAACACAGCTGACTCTGGTGTCACACCATGAAGTTATGGGAAAGAGTAGTGGAAGCCAGGCTGAGAGAAGAGGTGACCATCTGTGAGCAACAGTATGGTTTCATGCCGAGGAAAAGCACCACATGCCTTATTTGCTTTGAGAACGTTGATGGAGAAGTATAGAGAAGGACAGAAGGAGCTGCATTGTGTATTTGTGGATTTAGAGAAAGCGTACGACAGAGTGCCGAGAGAGGAGTTGTGGTACTGTATGAGGAAGTCAGGTGTGTCAAAGAAGTATGTGAGGGTGGTGCAGGACATGTATGAGGACAGTGTGACAGCAGTGAAGTGTGCAGTAGGAACGACAGACTGGTTCAAGGTGAAGGTTGGACTGCATCAAGGATCGGCCCTGAGCCCTTTCCTGTTTGCAGTGGTGATGGACAGGTTGACGGACAAGGTCAGACAGGAATCTCCCTGGACTATGATGTTTGCGGATGATATTGTGATTTGTGGTGAGAGTAGTGAGCAGGTTGAGAAGAGCCTGGAGAGGTGGAGGTACGCGCTGGGAGAGGAGGGAAATGAAAGTCAGTAGGAGTAAGACAGAGTACATGTGCGTAAATGAGAGGGAGGGCAGTGGAGTGGTGCGGTTGCAGGGAGAAGAGGTGGAGAAGGTGGTGGAGTTCAGGTACCTGGGGTCAACAGTGCAAAGTAATGGAGTGTGTGTTAGGGAAGTAAAGAAAAGAGTGCAGGCAGGGTGGAGTGGGTGGAGAAGAGTGACAGGAGTGATTTGTGATAGTAGAGTATCTGCAAGAATGAAAGGAAAAGTTTATAGGACTGGGGTGAGACCTGTGATGTTGTATGGTTTAGAGACAGTGGCATTGAGTAAAAGACAGGAGGCGGAGCTGGAGGTAGCAGAGCTGAAGATGTTGAGGTTTTCGTTGGGAGTGACGAGGATGGACAAGATTAGAAATGAGTTTATTAGAGGGACAGCGCATGTTGGAGGTTTTGGTGACAAGGTGAGGGAGGGACATGAGTTATATTGGTAGGAGAATGCTGAGGATGGAGCCACCAGGAAGGAGGAAAAGAGGAAGACCAAGGCGGAGGTTCATGGATGTGGTGAGAGAAGACATGCAGGTAGTTGGTGTGAAAGAGGCAGATGTAGAGGACAGGGTGGTATGGAGACGGATGATCTGCTGTGGTGACCCCTAATGGGAGCAGCCGAAAGAAAAAGAAGAAGTTTTAATCTTTATTGATTTACTATTGCTGACTCGTGTATATCCCTCTGCCTCTTTTGAAAGATATTCGTGAGACACTGATGCTGTCTTAAAGGTGATTTATTTAGTTAGGATTTTTTGTTGTGTATTTATGTACTTTCATAAGCATTGAATAAGCAAGGTATGGTGAACAATAGAAACGTGTCCCACTTAATTGTTAATTTTTTTTAAAAGGACAGTTATGCAATCATTAGAGTGCTGGTATTTGTGTATTTTTGTACTGTACTGTGAAAAGTGATTGATTCATTGGACATAGCTAGGATCACTACCATCACAAGCCATAGAGGGTTAAAACCTCTAGAGCCCAATGAATGCCCTCTATCATGAATCACTCTGGACTTAAAGGTTGTTGACTAAAGAGGATTTAAGAAGTCGGGACCCCTCAATACTATGAGAAGATCATGCTTGTTCTTGAGAATTTGTCAAATACACCTTCACTCCATTCACCATCTCCTCCAGAGCACCACTGAAATAAGGGAGCCCCTTGCAAATGCAAGATAGTGCCTCCAGATTCTCACTGAACAAAGTCCTTCTAAAGAATGATAAGAAGGTTAAATTGATGAGTCAAAAAAAGGTCATTCAGGTGCTAGAAAGTTGGAATATCATTCATTTTCTGTTTAAAACAGTCTTTAATTTTGTACTTTGTGTGCTTGTTGGTGTATTAGATTCAATTTGTGTATTGAAGTAGATAAGAAAAGTCGCATCTGTTTTTATAGAGAAGTGTCTTGTGCTTGGGGCTAACAAGTTAATGACTTAAACTTGGCAGTTTGGTTACCGTGCTCATAGATAGTCTTGGGTAAATAACAAATATATTGGGATATAGAATAAACTCTATGAGCTGGACTTTGGAGGCAATACATTTTCAACGGTTAACTCTGTAAAAACAGAGATGGATGAGGTATTGCTGTACACTTCTGTTTTGCATTCGAATGTATTTAAAATAACAAGATTAAAAAAAAATAAAAAATGCAAATCAAATAAATGCTATTTAGTCCTAAATGCTTGTGTGTCAGAAAAGACCAAAAAAGATGAGGGAATATAAGTTAAAAAAAAAAAAGGGAGAAAAAAGGGATGATATTGTAAGCCAGTCGCACAGACACTTCCAGGGTCGCCATTTCGCACCCGACTTTCCAATAGCCCCGATTCAGGGACATTTGTACCAGTCAAGTAGTGGAAGCCTCTCCACTCATCAGCTTCTACCTAATCCAACACCAAGATCTCATGACCCTGCACAATGATCAGAAGCTGTACTTTAAAGTCCTTACAGAGGCGCAGAGTCAGCAGGCTCTCAAAAAATACCTACCACATCCTGCCAGTGTCTCACTTATAATTACCATCCAGGTTTTAATGGCAGAGGAGCAAGATGCAGAATAGATTATTAAGCTGAATGTACTGAAGCACTTAATTGCTGTCTTTCCTTATCTCGAGTTGAAGCATAGTGGCACCGGTTTGCATCCTTGGATTCGGCTAAAGAGGATCAGCTGGTGGCAGTCGGTGGTCCAGTCAGCCCTTCATGTACTCCCTCCCTCATCATTCCATTCTTTGCCTTTAAGATTCCTGGCCCCAAAACTGGACCCAGTTTTTGCTCTAAGTCTAGGAAAATATTACTAATTGCGAACAATTCTATAGCAAAGTAAGATGTGTAGATCTGACAACAGGTCCAATGCTGGGCCATCAATTTTTATGCCATGTTATTATGATCTATCTACGATTTACTTACACCCTGATCTCACTGTACAGTAACCTTAACTTGTCCTGTAACAATAAGGATACTTAATAATCCATTTTCTCTCAGTGACTGTGGAGTATACTAATTCGAAATTGATTATCCCTTTATCTCTTTAAAGGTGCCGTCGTTATGATTACGGTGGCAGCCATTGGTGGCAGCCAATACAAACCATCACAGAGTCGGCTACACAAGGAATGCAAATGTTATCATTGTTTGGTGCCAGAACAGAATTGACTAAGTATAAGCTCCAATTTGATATTTTATCACATACCTGCTGAAACTGCCAGACAAAAAAACGACGACAGCTGTGGACTGGACAGAAACAATCATCCAATATGCTCAACATTGTCTTTTGTTGATATGGTTTGGTTACGTCTGTAAAGATTTCGCACCTAATCAGAAATTGGGTAAGAAGTTAATTGATTTATGAAGTAACGCTAACTTTTTGGAATATGTTAGCTAACTGCTTGATAACGACCAGAGAGTAAACATAAAGGAGACTGTTTGTGTCGTCTCTCTTTCTACAGTTGCCAGAAATGTAATTGTAGAAAATATTTTGACCAGTCATTGTTTTAAAACAAACAAACAAAATTAGCTAGCATCAGGGACATCTTTCTGCCTCCATTGAAATGAATTATATTAGAGTGCACATGGACATCGCTTTCACAGTAACATGCTCGGGTAGATACCAAACATGTACCCACCATGATACCCACCCAATATTTACATTTTGAGAAAGAAAGAAAGAAAGAAAGATATATACAGAACCAACTACATGGAAGAAAGAAGGACGGAAAGAAAGTAGGAAAGAAAAAAACAAGTACAGAATCAATAACATAGGGACAAATAAATAAATAGATATCTACACGTAGAGAATTAACAACATAGGGACAAAAGAAAGAGAAAGAAAGAAAGAAAGAAAGAAAGAAAGAAAGAAAGAAAGAAAGAAAGAAAGAAAGAAAGAAAGAAAGAAAGAAAGAGAAATTTACAGAATCAACTACATGAAAAGAAAGATAGAAAGAAAGAAAGACATGTAGAGAATTAACAACACAGGGACAAAAAGAAAGAGAAAGAACAAACGAAAGAAAGACATCTAAATATAAACAGAATCAATAACATATACATGTAAGGGAGTAGCAAATGAATGAAAGGAAAAATGAACAGAAAGAATGAAGGAAAGAAAGACAACAATACATGTACAGAATCAACGACATAGGGACAACCAAAAGAAAGAAAGCAAAATAAAGAACTAAAGATACCAGTGTGTTCCGTTGCACCCGTATGCACTTAAAAACAGAACACAAGATGAAATACATGGAGAGGGTGGGATACATTTGAAAAGGTACAGAGATAAACATATAGGGGTGAAGGAAAACAGAGATGAAGGTACGATAAAAAGAGCGAGAGAAAGTGACAAAGAGCAAAAAATGAAAAAAAGGGGGGGGGGGTTTCCTACATTTTGAAAAGAGAGAGTGAAAAAAAAATCAGCAAGATATAGAGGGATGAAAGAGAGAGAGAGAGAGAGCGAGATAAAGAGCAACGAAGAAAACTATAGAATAATATGTAGGAGAGAAATATTAGAAAGGGCAGCAAAGAAACAATAACAGGTGAGAGAGATAAAGCTTGGCTTCTCTCTCACTTTAAAGGTGAGGTTCTCTTTCAGGTCCTCTTCCATAATATAAAAACATCAAAGCGCCTTTTTATAAAAAAAAAAAAAATAAAAAAAAAAGGAAAAACCCTCTGAAGTTCAGTTCATCCTTCTGCAGGGCCGAGACAAGTGGGAGTGCAGCAAATTACAGGCCTTTCATAAAGCCAAGGTGTGTGTATTTGTGTGTGTGTGTGTGTGTGTGTGTGTGTGTGTGTATGTGTGTGTGCAAACAAAACACTGATTAAACAAATGGACAAAGCAGGTATGTCCATCGTAAGAGAATACAGTGGCCGTGCGAAGGTGCTAAAAAAAAGACAGACAAATAAAATTATAAACAAAAACCAAAAAAAGAGACTCTTAAAAAAAAAAAAAAAAAGAATAAATAAATGGGAAAGAAAAAAAAAAGTCGACGTACAGAATCAACAATAAAGACATTAAAAATGGAAAAAGGGGAAAAGAAAAAGAATGAAAGAAAGACCTCTAGATATGGACATAATTAACTACATAGACATGATGTAAGAAGGAAAGACAAAAAGAATTATAAAAAATGCACAAATAAACAAAAAAATAAGAAAGAATTAAAGAGAGAATGAAAGAAAGTTAACCAAAATACATACAGAACCAACTACATAGAGACAGAGCAAAAAAAAAAAAAAAAGGATCAAAAAAAGAAAGAAAGAAACTAATGAAATACAGAACCAACGACATAAAAACAAAGTAGAATAGAAAATAAAAAAGGAAGAAAAAAAAGGAAAGAAAAAAATCAACTACATACAGTAGAGACAAAGCAGGGAAGAAAAGAACTAAAGGAATGATACGAAAAACGACTAGATATCTACAGACCCAAGTAAATTTATGCAAAGTAAAAAGGATAGATAGATAGATAGATAGATAGATAGATAGATAGATAGATAGATAGATAGATAGATAGATAGATAGACAGAGATTAGGATGTGACAGGTTTGAATTACTTTGGCACAAATGGACAGAAACTTCCAGAAAATCCAAGCTGACATTCAAAAAAACAAAAAGTTGTAAGTGCTTAGCAGCCAGGTGTGAACATCCGCCGCGATTTAGCGGCAGCATGTTGTGATCAGAACTAGCGGTAAAGTCGAACGAACTTCAAAGGAAGATCGAGACATTGAACAGTCACCACAAATGAATCGACTGCAAGAATGTCTTTGGGCTACACAGAAAACCTAAGATAACCCAAGATAAAATGCTAATGCTAATATCAACTGAAAGGTAATCTGAACTCATTTGCACTGCATTATCCAAATGACATTTATGCTAATCGCCTCCCACCAGCACTCGTTTCCTCTCGGCTGTGTTAGCATAAACTCAGGCTAATTCACTCGCGAGTCATTGGGTCATGTTCAAATGTAAAGCTATGACTCAGAATTGTGTCTGGGTTTGTTTTTTTTTTTTTTTTTTCGACTTCCTGCATATTTTAAACAAGCTAGCTAATAAACACTTTGTATTTTGTACCTATAGTTGTGTTAATACATTGCAGCATATCAGTTATGTTGTGTATCTTTGTATCTTAACATGCACACCCTCACAGCCTAAAAATACATACTCACTGATCGCTTTCCATTACCAAATAATAAGGAAAGTGTCTGTGTTCTGGTGTGTGTTCTGGTGTGTGTGTGTGTGTGTTTGTGTGTGTGTGTGTGTGTTTTGAAGGAGCAGGTTGTGCAGCACTCATTTGTTTTGAGATTAACTATGCGTCCTTTAAGCTTAAATGAAAGAGCAACATCAGGCAGACACACACACACACACACACACACACACACACACACACACACACACA
>JAAIIK010000114.1:836848-854567 GCA_014706435.1 Silurus glanis
ATATATATATATATATATATATATATATATATATATATATATATATACACACACAGTTTATATGCACGCCATATACACACAATATATACACACCATATATACACTCAGTATATTCACACAGTGTATATACACAACCTATATATATACACACCATATATACACAGTGTATATACCCATGGTATATACACACACCCTATATACACACAGTATATACACACCTTATATACACAACCATATATACCCACGGTATATACACACCCTATATATACACACCATATATACACACCCTATACACACAATAACACCCTATAATACACACCCTATAATACACACAGTATATACACACTCTATATATACACACAGTATATACACACCCTATAATACACACAGTATATACACACCCTATATACACACAATATATAAACACCCTATAATACACACAGAATATACACACCCTATATATACACACCATATATACACAGCATATACCCACTGTATATACACACCCTATATATACACACCATATATAGACACCTAATATACACACTGTATATAAACACTGTACATACATATTGAAAGTAGGAAGGAAAGAAAAACTAGATATCCAGTGAACCAAAAAAATACATACTTTTAGAGCTTCACACCAGCTTCAGTATTAAAAAGTACTGTATAATTTATTGCAATTTCTTTGTACCTAAAAGCTTGACTTGTCAGAATATAAATTATTTTAATAAAGTTGTCCGCTTGCTAACTTGGGATTAATGATGCAATATAATTACTGTATACACACAATGCCATTATTCTGCCTTCATTGTCAGCTTTTTCATATAAAGGTCCTTTTTTTTGTTTATGAGTTTATACGGATTTTCGGAGTTTAAAAACAAAAGCCACTTTACACGCATTACTCGTTTTGTGAGATGCCCGTGTTGTGGAGTAAGGCGGGGTTTTTTGACGAGCTTAATTTGGAACACAGTCTGCCAGAGATTCATCTTTTGTGCATCGTGACTAAAGTCTGACTGTGTGTGTTCTTAATAAGTCCATATTCTCCCAGTCAGAAGCGATAAAAAAAAAAAAAAAAAAAAAAAGCCAGCTGTCATGTTCACATCTGCAGTAAGTCTGCTCCGTTAATGTATTAGCGCGGATAAAAATATGTTGATCTCGTGACCTTCTGCATTCGAGTTGCTTTGAAACTGATTTCGCAGCGGGCTTGTTAGCGTTGTTAGCATCAGCGGCACTTCTGTAATAGAAAAAAAAAAAAAACTTTGACATTGGATTAGTTCATAAGAGAGAAGCGAATTATTTATTCCTTTATTCCTCTCTGTACTGTTCTTCACAGGAGGACTCCATCACCAGGCAATATATAGCAAACTTTATGAACTCTCTGAGTGACAGATTTTAATTTGCACTTCATGTAAGGAAACCTAGTGCGCTGGGAGGAAATGAAAAGAAAAAAGAAAAAGTGCAAAATAGAAAAAAAAAGGTGCCCTAAACTCCATCAGAAACACTGACTTGTTTCTATTTCTTTTTTTTTTTTTTTTTACAAATATGTATTAAATCATTCCCAATCATCTATTCTTTTTATTCCATAGCGTTTCTTTCATTTGTGCTGCCATTTACGTTTCTATCCAATCAGATTTTACTTAATTGAAACCAATCAGATTGCGAGCTCAAGTCACTGAGGCCATCTAGATAGATTCACATTCTTTGGAACCTTAATGCTTTAGAATCAGACGCTCCTGGGGATAAATTCTTGATGCACAATACCACGAATGTTGAAAAAGTTCTTCACAGACTTTGTGTGAGCCTTCTGCTCCTGGGTCAGCAGCCTGGGGATGAACTCGGCAGCAACACGGCACATGTTCAAATCACACGTGAGGATCATCTGGACTGTTCCGTACAGATAACGTTTCTCTTTATCGTTTTATGTCCAGCTTCAAGAATTTCTCTTAAAAAGAGAAAATCCTGACAATTCCGCATATCGAGGGAGTGAATAAATGAAGGATGGAAGGAATGAAGATGTGTGCTGAAATAAGTACAACAGTGAAGGAGATCATATTTTTAGAAAATTAAATATTAAATACGCATACACTTATATGCACATCTGTGTTACCCAAATGACGTCTAACAAATTTAATCCATTTAATTTATTCCAATTTAAACAATGACACGTTAATCAATATAATAAAAAGTGTATTGCATTCATTTATTCTGTATTATCTTTTATTAAATATTATAAATTATTTGATCTAGTATTTAACTAAGCAGGCATTTTATTGCAATTGTTTTAAAAATTTAAACTGTTCGAATGTTGATCACAAGTGATAATAATAATGAACGGTGTTGATAAATATATATATAGATATAGATATATATACTGTATATATAAAAAAATTATAATTAAATAATAATAAAAATATATATATACATATATAGATCCTTAAAAGATTAGATTTATTTGTCCAATAAAAAAAGACACTAGATCTTTTGGGGGATCAAACCAAATGGAGCCATTTATGTATATAAATTAAAAGTGGATACACAATTAAAAAGTAAAAAAAAAAGAGTGTAAGAATCAGAAAAGTGAAAAATCAGAAACGTTTTAGGTTTTAAAAAAACAGGTTAACAAATAAATTAATTCAAACATTTACTTCGGAAAAGTGTGCGTACACTAAACATATACCTAAACATATACGCTTGATTTATTTTTATTACTCAGCCATTTTCACTTTGCAATATTTTTCCCCTCATTTTAGATCCATTTAATTGTAGGGGCATCCTATTGAATTTAAACTGAATTAAAGTCAGGCTCTGAATCTGAGTAGGTCTTTCAAATATATTGATCTTCTATTGTTTGAGTTATTCCTTTGTTGAGTGGGATGTATGCTTTGGGTTACTGTCATGCCGAAAGGTGAAATTACAGACACTACATATTGAACAAAAAAATCGATTGGTGTTTGCAGTTATTCACGATTCCCTTCTTCTTGAGGAGAAGCCCTTGAAGAAAAGCAAGCTGCTGCCACTACCATGCTGCATCCAGGGTACATTTCTGACATTTTGGGATCAACACTCGTCTTTTTTTTTTTCAGTTTTGGGGGAGTTTCATTAAAGGCATTATGTAATAATATAAATATATATAGATAGATAGATTTCCAGAGAAATGTAAAAAAAAATAAATAATAATAAATAAAAAAGGCAGAAATAAAACATAAGTAATTAAAAAATGTCTTGGAAATTGTCCTTCACCCTGGATGCTTATAAAATCTTTAATATTTATAAAAAGCATATAAAAACTGAATGATAAATAATAGTCATTGGACATGAGCTAGAATTTGATTATTGACCAGGAAAATACTATGAATCTAAAAATGCTTAAGAATCTCCTTATGATCTTGTGGTATCCTTTCTTAATGGATCAAACGATCCTTTCTGTCATTTTTCTTCTACTTTTTAGCTTTGCATTGATATGTGTTGGCCATTGATGTACCCAAATGGGCCTCTGCAAGACAAGTTTTTTCAACATGAGTCCATGGGGTCCTTTTTTGCCACTTTATCCTTCTTTATAAGCCCTTCCTCAAAGGCATGACCATACTCCTGAAAGTTTGATTAATTTTTACTCGATGTGCATGTGGGATCTGTGTGAACATTCCAAAACTGTAGAAAGACCTGCAATGCATCTTTCATTGCATCTCTTCTTGGCAGAAAGTGTACCAATCCCATTGTATTTTCTATCCTTATTGCAGTCTTATAGAGCAATTTCACTCAATATGCTTATCATCATCTGATGACTTAGCTTTCTATTTTTAATCCGTTGATCTTGTGATTCAAGTGTTTTTTTTTTTTGGTTTTTTTTGTATCTTGCTAGATCTTGAAGTAATGTTCTAAGTTCACCATTTCCCTGGGCAATTGTAGAAACTTAGTGCTGAAACATTCTTTGCACTTCTAAAACTTCACAACCTTTGCGGTCAACGTCACAAAGCTGACATTCAGTTTCAACTACTCAACCAAACTCTCCAGTTTCGGATTCTTGCAGTCAGAATTTCGAAATATATTTAGACGTTGTGATGGATATACAGCATGTGATAGATATATGAGGTGGTATCGAAAAGTTTCGAGACTAATGGTTTAACTGGTGCTATTCTTTCCACGTCTCGGTTTTCATCACGGACAGCAATTTAAAACAAAGAACAAATGTGCAATTTTGCGTGAAACCCGGGCAAATCTGCCACAGAGTTCGACATGACATGACATAGGTCATGTTCGACATGACATAGGTTTGACATACGGTGATGCTGCAACTAGTCTTTCGAGGTGTTTCGAGTGGCACATGCGGAAGAACACTGGGAAATGACAAGAAATCAGGAAGACCTTCAATGAGCTCAACCCCTGAAAATGTCAATCATTTGGCAACTCGTGCATAATGATCGTCGGAGAACAATCCACATGACCTCACTCCCGCCACCCACCCTAGTCCCCAGTTTTTGCTCCTGCTGATTTCGCCTTCTTCCCGATGAAGATTCAGCTCGCCGTTCGAGATCCGGCGCGCATCGCAGAAGTTGCTTGACGTGCTGCGAAAAGACTTTCAGGACACGTTCCAGAAGTGGCAGGAACACAGTGTGATAATGTGGAAACGTAGATAAATAAAGTAAACGGAGCAAATCTTGAAACGATTTGATACCACCTCGTATCTAACAAAAAATAAGAAGACAGTTTAATCTTTTAAGGACTGGCAACACAACACAACCTGGGCAAAGCATTAAACAACTGTCAATGGAAGATGCTTTCTAGAATGACACTCCGGTATCTTGATTTTCAGGATATCTACTTAAAATGGTGTATATATCGCTCCATATTTGATTATGTGCTTGTTGCTACTGATGCAGTGTGTAGGCTGTGACTAGTCTGACCGTCCGATTAAATGACGTGAAAATGCAGATGTGTTTGCACGCCTTTCAATATGGCCTAAGCTTTTTGAGCTCGCAATTTGATTGGTTGAAGCAACAGCTTGTTTCTCACGTATTTTATTTTAGCAGTGCTGATTGCTGAAATCCTTACGGCTGAAATCTGATTGGGTAGAACCTTCGAATGTATACAGAGGCTCCTTGGAGCAGACAATAGACTATTAGGAATTATTTCATACATATTTATGGACAAAAATATATAAAAAAAAATATGTCAGTGATTCTGAGGTAGTTTAGCAGAGAAGGCCTTGTTGGCCCTGATGGCCTGCCACTATATATACTGAACCAAGAACCTCACATCATTTTTGTATTCCTGTTTCCGAGTCAATTCAGGAGATCCTGGACCTACTATAAAAAAAAGTGAGGCAAGGTCGAGAGAGGAGGCAGGTCGAACTGGTAGATAATGCATAATGATTCTCCGCTGTGTCCTTTTACTGCCAGTCTACTTTATTTGTGTCTTTTTTTTGGGCTTTCAGGGACTCCGGTAACAAGCGAGCGAGCTAGAAAGAGAATGCGATATAACCGGTGAAGCTTGCGAGACACACAACCACCCCCATACACACGTCAAGAAGCGTGAACTCGACAGAGCAAAAGCAAAAGCTTTAGTTGTTTTTTTTTTTTTTTGTTTTTTTGGAAAGTGAGCTGAAAATGCAGAACGAATAAACACGAGCGCGGAACTCAGCTAAAATTCAGACTGCTTCTCAGGTTTTGGCACCTTTGAACTACTGAGATTGTCCCGCTTTGTAATGCTCAATGAGACCATTAGCCTGAGGTAACAAATTGTATTTACTTGCGTTACTGTCATTTTCTAAGTAAATTTTTACTTAAGTATGCCTTGTTTTTGAAGTATTCTACTTCGCGACATTTAAAAACATATCCATTGCTGAGTAAAATAAATACGAACGTGCTAAACCTGCAAGAAGGAAAGATGGAAATGAACAGCAATGCGTTCTCGATTAATTCTTTTGAAACAAAGCCCTGGCCATTGAAAGGCAACAGTTTTATTACTCAGTGTGTGTAGTGTGTTTGCCTGAGGCAACTAAACTGGCAGCTTATAAAAACTCGACATCAAACTTGCGCAAGCATGTAGAGGTTAGTTAATAATACTGTACTTATATATCTTTAGTTTATATAATTGTTGTACTGTTGTGATGTTGCTAATGTACAAAAGAAACGCATTTAATTGTAGTTGTCGATGTGTACACAGCTAACCGGGTCGTTTTGAGCGAAAACGAAATGGAAATATTTCCCCCGTTCACAACAAATCTAATAAAAAAAAATGGTTTTGGTTCTAAGCTCTAGACAGACACATCCTTCTAACAGAACAGCAAAGCGCCCAGAGAGTGGGAGGAGTGGGGTTGCCAGATTTCAGCACAAAGTACTCCAAATGTTGCCAACTCTTTTCAAAGAACACAAGCTGATATGTGGGCTGAGGGTCGCCAGAGGGCGTCTTGGAGGTTTTCGCTCTTTCATTGCTTTATCATTTTCACGTGTATGTACAAGCATATATGCTTTCAAATATATATATTTCAAATATATTTATTTTTATTGTTTATAGAGGTTTTTATCTTAGAAATGAGTTTATTAGAGGGACAGCGCATGTAGGACGTTTTGGGGACAAAGTGAGAGACTCCCGATTGAGATGGTTTGGACATGTGCAGAGGAGGGACATGGGGTATATCGGTAGGAGAATGCTGAGGATGGAGCCGCCAGGAAGGCGGTAAAGAGGAAGGTAAAGGAGGTGGTTTATGGATGTGGTAAAGGAAGACATGCAGGTAGATGGTTTGAAAGAGGCAGATGTTGAGGACAGGGGGGTACGGAGACGGATGATCCGCTGTAGCGACCCCTAAAGGGAGCAGCCAAGAAGAAGAAGAAGAAGAATAGAGGTTTTTATCGATTAACAAAATGCAACTTAAGCAAATAGAACAAAAATCTTATCTATATTTGGTCTGGCCATGCTTTGCCTGTAAAAACAGCATCAGTTGCACATGGTTTTTTGGTAGGTCATTCCAGTCATCTTTTTCTAAACCATTGACGTGGTGTCAGTGGTTTAGAAAAAGATGACTGGAATGGAGACCATCAGATTTTTTAACTGAGCACTGATAACTAGACAGATGGTCCCTCTCCTCTTTATTCTGGAGGACACCACGTCCCCCAGACTAAAGAGGAGCGGGACAATGTATGGGGGTACATTAGTGCCTTTGAAATGAGCAGCTTGCACATTTGGAAAGGCTCCATCCATGCTGAACGGTACAGTCAGGTTTCAGAGCAACAAATGCAAATGGCAAATGAGCAGGGATTTGGGGGGGAAATTGTCAATGCACAATCAAGCTAGCTGTATTAACAGTGTCATGATTTAAGCGTAGATTGAAATGATTAGATTGGATCTGCTGATGTTGCATTATATTGGAGCATTGCGGTGTAACCTATCACACACCTTTTATCGGGAATGCGGTGTCCAATCAAAGCGATTCGTCACCGCGGAAAACTCGAACGTAGTTGTTCACTGCGTGCGCTCGCTCTCTAAATTCGGAATCTGCAGGTGCGATTTCCCTCGTTTTCATTTTAACATCTGTAATTTTACTTTTACTTAAGTACGTTTTGTTCGAAATATTGTTCCTAACCAGCCGAAAGCGAAATGCCGCCGAATCGAAAGTTGTTCATTGCGTGCGCTCGCTGTGAAAGTGCATAGCTCAAGTTAGACTCAAGTCATGGACTGTAGTCATTTATTTATTTTATGTAATTTATAATTTTTCTGTTATTGCACTTGAAATTCGCAATTTTGCAATTTGAATTTGGTGTTCGTTTAATTAAAAACAACTAGTTTGAGATTTATATTCCCTTGTTTTGTTTTTTTTTAACTACAATAAAATCCTCCACGTCAAAAAAGTAACTACTAAATAAAAAGATATATAATTTTATTACATTTCAGCTACTTTTTTACTTGTCCTTAAGTAAAATTTCATTTAAGTAACAAAACTTTTACTTGAGTAGATTATTGTATTACTCTTCCCACCATGCTATTAGCATAGCTTCATATCTATCCGCTTGATTTTTATGCATTGCTTTGCTCTCTAGTGATTGTCTGATTAGATATATTCCATGGATAAGCAGCTGTACAAGTGTCCCTAATTAAGATGGGCCACTCTATGTAGGAAAAATCAGTACAGTTACTAAAGCAGCTAGCTCTAAAGTGTGTGTTCAGGCGTGTTTGACCCTGGGAAGCTAAAATGCAGGCTAGTGTTAGTAATCAGCTAAGTTAACGATCAGTGCTGCGTTTTTTTTTTTTTTTTTTTTTATCTCCCCAGCACTGACCTTGCTGCCGGCCATAAACATTTTAACTTTGGGGAATAATTAATTCAGTGGACTGGTGCTTGCGCTAATCAAACTCTAAACAGCGAGACGGGTGAGGCGTCGTGAAGGACAATGCCGGAGCTCACAGATGTTTGCTAATTGAAAATGCAATTGAATTAATTGCAAACCAAGCAAGCCTGAACCTAAGCACTCTGAGCTCCGTTCACATCTCAATACATCCACCTTTTCTTTTTTGTCATCTCCAATTTCTAATCTTTTTGTAGACGTGGATGTTTTTTCCCCAATTTCCCAGCTAAAAATGTTGTCTCGACCCTGTTGCTTTGGCTTTGTTTGCTCTCTTCTTCTACTGCTGGCAAATTTGCCTCCCACGGTGAAGTATTCAGGCATGATTATGGTAATTGTTTCTTCATCAGTCATTTTCGATGCCGTCTCTCCGGGTTGTTCTCGCTGTGTCTTCGAAATCCACCTATTTCAATTAGACAGATTCTCGAGAACCGAGAAGCACTCTGTGATAAGTCGAGGGCACTTACGCTGAGGCTCCACACACATCATCAAACCATCGTTTTTGGCCTGCTGGTCTACATATGGTGACCTTTACACACATTGCACTATGTAAAGAATATGTTCATATAAAATATTGAGTCACAAATTAAAGAGTTTGTAGCATCTGGAGAAGTTTCTGATGACACATCTGTCTGTGGCCAGGAGTTCAACAAGCAAAATTGGCCAGGGTTTCTTTGTGAGAAGGTGTGGCAAATGTTTCATCAATCAGTTAAATACTAGGGAATTGTGGGTGATCATGTATCTTCTAGAGGGTAGATAGCGCTCGGAGTGTGTTGCAGTTCAGAAAACTGTAATCATGGCTTCATGTGTCTCATAGAAGGCAAAAGTTGGTAGTTATCTAATGATGGGGTTGGATAAGAAATAGAAATATATGACGTGGTATCAGTGACTGGTTCTGTTTACAAGAAAGTACTTTATCTATCTACGTTTACACACCATCACATTCAAAATAGTCCCCTTGCACAGCAATACAGCGCTCCCAGCATTGCTGCCGCTTCTGGAACGTGCCCTGGAAGTCTTCTTATTCAAAGCAGGTCTAGCACCTTCTGCTATTTGTGCCGGATCTCCGCAAAAACAACGACCTTTGATCTGGATCTTCATCTTTGAGGATTAGGGCAAAGTCTGCAGGAGACAAATCTGGTGAGTAGGGTGGGTGCGGAAGTGAGATCGTGTGGATTGTTCTTCGACGGTCATCATACCGAATGGTTTAGACATTTTCGGGGGTTGAGCTTGTTGAAGTCACGTGGTAACAATGTTTTGCATGATCGGAAAATAGCGCCAGTTACACCATTAGTCTCGAAACTTTTTGACACCACCTCATATACAGGGTTGTGACACTTCACAAAGTGGTTTTGGAATGAGGAATCAGAAGGCAGCATGGTGAACTCAGGAAGTGCTCTTCTTTTCTTAATCCTGCTTGGTTCACTTTCCAAGAATTTTACTTTACAAAATATGCACACACACAAACTGTCCAGGGTGAGTTTGTGCAAATGCTAGTCTTAGATTCCTGTTCTTGGATTGACAGGCATGAAATCGAGGACTGCATTGGTATTGTGGAGGGTATTACCTTTGCCACAGGCGGTGGGTGGTCAGACAAATATAGTCCGTGTCCCGCCACCCCGCAAATCCCCCTAGTCGTAATGTTTTGTTTGAAATCTGTATATAACTTAGAGTTTTTTAAGGCTAATTAAACCAACAATAAAAATGAAACTCCCAAGTTGCTTGTCATGTGTGGTACTTAAATTTAGCATTGCTTGACTATCAGTTGAATGGTTTATGTCTGTTATTATTATGTAAGTTAATCGTATTAACGTTTTTTTTACATTTTGTACACGGGAATGGAAACAAAAAATTAAGAACACAGTCCCTAGCATGTCTTCAGCATGAAAAGAAAAAAAAAAAGGTATTCTTCTTCTGTTGTTGTAGCCCACTCTGAGCATTCTGAGATGCTTTTTTTTTTTTGCACATTCTGAGAAAAAAGCATTCTTTTTTGCACATCATGATTGTGATGTGATTATGAGTTGTTATGTCTTCCCGAGCACCTTGAACCGATCTGACCATATTCCTCTGACGTCTCATTAAAATTTTATTGCAGTTTACATTTATGGCATTTGGCAGACCTTATCCAGGGTAAAGGGTCTTGCATAAGGGTCCAGCAGTGGTAGCTGGTTGGTGGTGCTGGGATTTTGAACTCATTACCTTCTGTTTCAAAGACCAATGCATTAAACAATACGCTTCATTGCGGTGGCTGCTGGAAGGTTATATTAAAAAATTAAAATTAAAATAAAAAAAGCACAGGCTTCATGTCAGTTTGATAACCAGGTCCAGGCTATAACATAGCATAGCAAATGTAAAACTGTGCATTAAAAACAATTTAAACTGCAATACCACCTAGTGCAATTTTTTGTGATTTGTTTAGTGTTGGTTTTTCTTTTGCATTTATATACTCCACTGTATGTTTGTACTGTGTCTCCGCTTCATATTTGCACATTTTTTGCTGCTGTAACATGGAAAATCACCGCTGTGGGAAATATAAAGGTCTATCTTATCTCAATTGCTAATAAGTTTGCTATGTAGCCTGTTCAAAAAAGCTTAAACTACAAGAACAATGCTGTTTTGATATCTGGTGCATGGCAAACAATGGTCTTTAAATGGAGGGTAAAGCCGGAGGAAGTGAGGCGTAAGGATCACACACCTGTACATAATTTGTATTAAGGAGTGTGTTTACTCTTGCAATGAGCAGTGCAAAGATACAAAGGCAAGAACTCGTCATCTGCCACCCCTTCCTTTTCACTGGTCCAGCAACCTCCCCAGATCGGTGCTGAAACCCAAGAAAAAGGGTCAAACACCTCTATGGGTCCTTCGCTGATGAGAGATTTTGCCGGCCCCCTCAAGCAGACCAAACTCCAAGCTTTCGTTAAGGTTTAAACTGAGCAGAAGCAGTGCTTCCAAGTGCAAGGTGCAAAGTGCTCCAGAGCCGGCAGTCACGCCTACCGCCAAAATTGTATTTTGCAAGTATTCTATTTTTTGTGTTAGCCTACAATTGGAAAAAAAATTCATAATGAATTGTCATGATTCTTTAATCGTTTTTTTCCCCCCGTATTTATGACAATGTTTTACCAACTATTATGGAATTAACCGAATATTAAAATGATCAAACGAATTGAAAGCATTAGATGAAAAATTCATATGTAATACATCATCATCTCTCTCTTGCTGCTGTGAAGATTTCGGTTTCGAGGCTTTATCTAATTTCCCACCAGAGCCCCCGAATGTTAGCGGCACTTTTTAAATTTTATCTCATCAAAGGTTCGTCCTCTCAGGAAAGGAAAAAAAAAATTAAGAAGGAATGAATGATTTTAGCTTGAAGGCGCGTGCCAAAACGGGTTGATTAGCACCACAGTATCTGCCAGTCGTAACCCTGTGGGAGTGAGAGGAGTGTTTAACTGGCTTCACTGGATGCTAATTAAAAACCTTTCTGCACATGGGTATAACACAGGAACACCATGAATACTTAGAGCAGTAAAAGCAAAAGAAATAGTCAGGATTTATATAAACACCCGGGTTCAGTTCATCATGCTGATTCAATGATTGGTCTAATTGCAATTGTTTTTATCATCTTTTAATGGCAAATGTAATACATCTACATATGTATTTAAGATTATTTCTCACCGTGACTCACTGGTATAGAGTGAACGCTAAGACAGATGTTTTACTGAAGGGTTTGCTAACGAATCTCGTCAGGATCGGGCTTCGAATTGGGGGGGGTATGCAGCTGTGGCTACAGTGAAAGGAGACTTGTTGAATTGTGTTCATTGGGTTTCTTGCTTTAGTAATGCCATTTATTCTCACTGCAAGGGATACCGCCCTGTGTTATACTGCGTTTCTCTTTTAATGTTATAATATGATTTCTATAGCCCTCATATTGATGGTATAAAGATGTGGATTGATTCAGGTAGGACACCACTGAAGGACATACTGTTAATGATTATGATTGTTACTCATTTCCATATGATTAAAATTATACTATTTATATAGTTGGATTTCTTCAGTCTCAAGTCAAGTTTATTTCTATAGCGCTTTTCACAACAGACATTGTCTCAAAGCAGCTTTACAGAAATCAACAGTTAAGGTGGTGTGTATTTATCCCTGATGAGCAGCCGTGGTGACTGTGGCAAGGAAAAACTCCCTTAGATGTTATGAGGAAGAAACCTTGAGAGGAACCAGACTCAAAAGGGGAACCCATCCTCATTTGGGTGACATCAAGGGTTTGATCACAAATCTTTCAACAATACAGAACACTGGAGAGTGAGAACTAACATGAGCACTGGAGTATAAGATTATAAGTAATGTTCTTTCTACAGTCTTTATGGTTATAAAACTAGGAGCTACTGAGCAACTCATAAAATAGCTCAACATTTGTGATCATCACAGATCCAGCACCAACTTCTCCATGCCAGAGCCTTTAAACACTCCAGGAGGTCCAATGTCAAAACTCCACACATGTAGTGGGATCCAATTGGCACTGGTACGTCCCTAGATGGTAGGGGATGTTTGCGAGTTCTGCATCTACTTCTTCAAAGGTCCATAATCTTAATGAGGTGGGACGTGGTCTGTTTGAATCCACCAGATATTCTAATGTAAATTGAACAACATCATAACTCGAGATCTACATCTCTCTAACTCCATCTGGTATTCGGTAAATCAAAATATGACAAGTTTAGTGTAAGTGATTCCTTGCTGAGACTCAGTTTGTGTTTCTGTTATACTGCATTACTCGATAACATTGATGGTTTCTTTAGCTGTGGCATCATAATGACATTATTAAGAGGTGGATTGATTCTGGTAGGACACCACTGAAGGCCTGGGTGTAAAATGTATGAACCGCCATTGGTGTAATTAGATTTTATATTAGATCCTTTTACACTCTAGGTTCACACCTTCTGGATCTCAATTTGACTGACTGAAATGAATTTTCCTGACTAGACCTGTTTGGAACCCAGCAGTTTTGATTCTGTATCATATTCCTTGGCTAATTCCTTCCAACGGAAAGTGAAGAATTTAATTTCCAAATGCAAACAATCTTAGATTGTCAGTCATTTTCTAATGAAATGAACCACACTGCACCGATTTCTTTATTCTGAGTCTGAGTCTATTGAACATACCGTATATCTGCATGTAAATTGAACATTATCATAACTTGTAATTTACAACTCTATAACTCCAACTGGTATTCAGTAAATCAAAATATGACAAGTTTAATCCAAGTGATTTCTTGTCGACACTCATTTTGTGAGATTGTTGAACTATTACACCACTAATATCAATGGATTTGAACTATTTAATTATCTAGTGTACGATCAGCTTGTTTGATCCAATTAAATTAAGCGAACCAACCTATCTGTGTCAGGATTATAAACAGGGATGATGTTTCACGTTCCACAAGCCACCAATTCACATGTATGGTCCTTTACCTGATTAATGTTTGCTAGTGCTAGTTGCTTCACCATATTGGACTTTTACTTTGTCCAAAACCTCTCCCTATATAGAGTGCACTTTATCAGTGTCAGCTATTTTGTAGTGGTATGTGAGTGAACAATTTCAATCCCTACGTTTTTTTTTTTTTTTTTTTTTTTTTCCCACAATGCACTTTAATAATTGACGTTCACTTGCTAAAAGAGGTTGACCGATTTTACTGATAGCTAGGTTCAATCGTATGTGCAGATAACCAATTAATCAACCGATTTTTAAATAGATCCTGGGAAAAAAACAAACAAAAAAAACTTTGTAAAAGAGTACTGAACTTTATTACAAAAAAAAGTACTAAATCATTTAAAATGTCCTAAAATATGAAATATTTATATGAATAGAAATAAATATGAATATATATATATATATATATATATATATATATATATATATATATATATATATATATAAAATGTATTAATTAATACATATATAATTAATACATTTTAAATAATACGTTTAATATAGCGCTCACCGTGCAGTCTCATTTGTAAAAACAAACAGCACGTGGACATCAGTGATTCGCCTCTAGATGCTGCTCTCGTGATGACAGAGAACCGGAAAAACTATCGGTATGGAATTTTACAGAGCCGATAGTTTCAGAAATCAGCTAATGGCGCCGATTAATCAGCAAAACCAATTAATTGGTCACCCTCTACTTTATAACAGATCTGTTTTACAGCCTCTCATTTTTGTTGCATGATGATAATACCAGGGTCCATCACTTTCATTCCCTTTTTTTCATACGTTGAATTCAACTGCCATGCATTATATAGAGTAGTGAATCAGTGAGCAGTTTCAGTCCTAGAGTTTGTCTCTCATTTATCTTACTTGGTTGTTCTTAATGGTCATTATTGCTAATGCTCAGGTTTGATTTATCTTCTTTGTGTGTTTGTGTAGCTATCTCAAGTTTTGTTCTTTGTCATTTTGATTGTTTGAACCCTATTTAATACAATATACTGTATATCTGCACTTGCATCTACTGCCACTTTGTTACATGACACTGGAAAGGTTTACATCATCTAGGAAGCATCTACCTACCTAACTACCTACCTACCTACCTAATACCTGATAAAAACAAGGCCTGTCTGGAGAACTGGTGCCAGGAGAACAATCTCCTATTGAATGTCAGCAAGACAAGGTACTAGTGAGTGGATTTCAGGACCTACCACCACAAATCAATGGGACCCCAGTGGCGAGAATGTAGTTTTGCATTTTTATACCTTGATGTCCATATCACACATGAATAAATCATAATCCTGTTCACTGCCCTCAAAGGTGATGAGGGAGAAGATCCTCACAGAAGGCATCACAGAATACAGAGTATAGGGGACAGCACCAAGCAGGAGATTCGTTACTCCAGGGAGATCCCCTGAATACACCATCTGCACTGAGCTCCCTGACCTGCAGAGACCTTGAATTCAACTGCCATGCATTATATAGAGTAGTAGATCAGTGAGCAGTTTCAGTCCTAGAGTTTGTCTCTCATTTATCTTACTTGGTTGTTCACCAAGGCCATAAAGATAGTGAAGAACCTCAACCATGCTAACAATCGACTCCTTGTTGTGCCCTCAGAGATGTGCTTCTGATCCCTGAAAAGAGAACACAGAAAGAATAATGAGGAAAAGCTTCCTCCTGCAGGTTATTCAGGACCCAACAAGGAAAACAGCAAGCCTGATTTTCCAGATATTGCATTTCTTTTTGTACAAATATCTGCAAAATACTGTCATATTGGTTTTGCCACTAATCTCTGCATTTCTCAATATAGGTGCATCTCAATATATTAGAATGTCATTGAAAAGTCCAATAAATTCAATGCACACAGACTGAAGTAGTTTAAGTCTTTGGTTCTTTTAATTGTGATGATTTTGACTCAAAACCCACCAATTCATCTATCTCAACTAATCAGAATGGTGAAATGCCAATCAGCTAACCAACCCAAAACACCTGCAAAGGTTTCCTGAGTCTTCAAAATGGTCGCTTAGTTTGGTTCACTAGTCTACAAAATCATGGGGAAGAGTGCTGATCTGACAGTGGTCCAGAAGACAATCATTGACACCCTTCACAAGGAGGGGAAGGCACAATCATTAATTGCCAAAGAAGCTGCTGTTCACAGAGTGCTGTATCCAAGCATGTTAACAGAAAGTTGATGAAAGGAAAAAGTGTAAAAGAAAAATGTGCACAACCAACCGATAGAACCGCAGCCTTTAAAAGGCTTGTCAAGCTAAATCGATTTAAGAATTTGGGTGAACCTCACAAGGAATGGACCGAGACTGGGGTCGAGGTATCAAGAGCCACCACACACAGACGTGTCAAGGAATTTGGCTACAGTTGTCATATTTCAATTGTTAAGCCACTCCTGAACCACTGACAACATCAGAGGCATCTTACCTGGGCTACAGAGATGAAGAACTGGACTGTTGCCCAGTGGTCCAAAGTCCTCTTTTCAGAGGAGAGAAAGTTTTGGATTTAATTTAGAAACAAAGGTCCTAGAGTCTGTAGGAAGGGTGAAGAAGCTCAAGCTCAAGTTGCTTGAAGTCCAGTGTTAAGTTTCCACAGTCTGTGATGATTTGGGGTGAAATGTCATCTGCTGATGTTGGTCCACTGTGTTTTTTGAAAACCAACGTCACTGCACCTGTTTACCAAGACATTTTAGAGCACTTCATGTTTTCTTCTGCTGACCAGCTTTTTAAAGATTGGTTTTTGAAGTTGGTTAAATGATCATAGTGTTTGTGTGCTTGAGTGGCCAGCAAACTCACCAGACTGGAACCCCACAGAGAATCTATGAAGTATTGTCAGGAGGAAAATGAGAAACATGAGACCAAAAGAATGAAGATGAGCTGAAGGCCACTGTCAAAGAAACCTGGGCTTCCATACCACCTCAGCAGTGCCACAAACTGATCACCTCCATGCCACACCGAATTGAGGCAGTAATTAAAGCAAAAGGATCCTCTACCAAGTATTGAGTATAGATACAGTAAATTAACATACTTACCATAAACAATTCCCAACAATTCACTAAAAAAGTTTTTTTTTATTGGTTTTATAAAGTATTCTATTTTTTTTTTTAGATTGGTGGGTTTTTGTTAAATGTAAGCCAAAATCAATCAAGAACCAAAGACTCAAACTACTTCAGTCTGTGTGCATTGAATTTATTTAATACACGAGTTTCACAATTTGAGTTCAATTACTAAAATAAATTGAGATGCACCTGTATATAATCCAGACTAGGGCTCGGCTGCACAGCATGAGTATAGGCACATAGAGTTGGCGGATTAAGATGCTATTAAATGGTATTAAATGGTATCCTCAGTGGTATTAAATGGTATCCTCAGTGTTGCCAGGTCAGAATTTTCGAGCACAATTGAGCTATTTTGTAAACACAGTCACGGCAAAAACGTTGCAAGTTGCGTTTTTTTTTTGGCCGTCTTTGATAACGTACCGCAGCCGTCAAAAAGTTCCAAATAAAATGCAAAATGAAAACTGAATCGTTTTTTTTAAAATACCTGGCAACTGAAAGACCGTTGCACTTAAGCTATTAAAACCGTGAGTGGAAGGGTGTGCCTTTCGGAGTTTCACCCGCATCTGCGAAAGATACCTAAAAGTGTTGGTTGGTCTGCGGACAAAGGGGCAGCGTTATGAGATTGGAAGTTAACTTGAGCAAATATGGGAAGAAATTTGACAAAAAATGAGACGATGAGAAAATGATTAGTAGAACAGACAGTGATTTAAATATCATACAGACATACACAATCAAAAAAAGTAGAACAGGACCGTACTTACTTAATATCTATCTATCTATCTATCTATCTATCTATCTATCTATCTATCTATCTATCTATCTATCTATCTAT
>JAAIIK010000114.1:854577-898838 GCA_014706435.1 Silurus glanis
GACTACCATTTTATTCTTCGTTTATAAACACAGCATTGGCATCGCATTTCACATCTCGTCTGATTCCTGAAACGAACTGCAAAGGTCTGTTTAAGTGTGAAATTAATTTCACCCGGGTGAGCTCAGCGTCCTGCGCTTCATTTATATGAGTAATGATGAGATGTGAACTCTGAGTCAGTTTCTAGCAGCTCCGAGGTGGTTTCCTAGCGTTATATCACATGTGCGCAGCACCGTTCATCAGGAGCTCTTGGATTAAACCCGTGCTCTCTGAGGATGATGAACGCGAGTGTGAGTTATTGAGCGTCCGGGTCCTTCGAGTCCGGGTTATGAGTCTCGCAGCCTTTTTAATAACTTTAATAACACAATCATGACTTAATGACAGACATTAGCCGACGGTGACAGTGCATTCATTTGCATCTCCTTTCCGCTTATTAGCCAAAAGTTAATATACATTAGTTATATTTCCCAAATGACGTCATAGTCATCATACGCGAATTTACTAAAGTTTGTGTATTTATTAACCTTACATCTTTAGAAAAGATGACCGTGACTTGTGGGTGATGTAAATGTTGAACCATTTCCTGTGTCAAACTCTATTTTATTTTCATTTTAATATTTTCATCTTCCTTTTTCCCTGAACAAGGAAACCATACAGGATCTAAAATAAACTTTTTTACTCACCAGCTACTAAATTTTGAATCTATCTCATAGTACATTGGTGTCTGTAATATCCAAAAAGCCTATACAGCTTGGGTGTAGCGTATAATGTGACGTCCTGTCCATCATGTGACTTCCTGTACCATCATTATGATGCCACGTCTATAGAAACCATCAATATTATAGAGGAATGCAGTATAACACAGGGCTGCATCACAGGAATCTCATACAGCAACAATAAATGTCATAAAGCAAGAAACACAATTAACACAATTCAACAAGTCTCTTTTCACTGTA
This sequence comes from Silurus glanis, assembly GCA_014706435.1. Taxonomy (NCBI): domain Eukaryota; kingdom Metazoa; phylum Chordata; class Actinopteri; order Siluriformes; family Siluridae; genus Silurus; species Silurus glanis. The sequence goes on from JAAIIK010000114.1 coordinate 855,532, forward strand.
GCCACAACTGCACCACCTGCATCCATACTTTTCCACATCCATCAATATTTACCACATAAATGCATTTTTGTGCATTTTTTCCATCCATTACGGTTTACCTGGAGAAATAAGGCGAATTGTGTGTTGTGCAAATTCTACTGGAAAGAAAACACAAAAGTATAAAAATGATTCATGAAAGACTTTTGAATTGTTTTGTCTGATCTTTCCTTAAAATGTCCAACGTTCTTTTTTAAAAAAGGTCCGTCTTGTAAATGTCCTTGTAAGTCTTATCTGTGACCAAAACAATTTATTTTCCTCTGTCAGTCATTTTGGAATAAAAATACACAGCTATTAAATCCAATTTTGCAGTTTGCCGCAGATGCGGTTCGCGAGCTCTGACTAGCATGCGTTCTACTGCTTGAAATCTGATTGGTTAACTCAATAGCTTCAAGCAACAAGGATGCACCCAAGAGAAAAGCTATGAAATGAAAATAATAGACTATTAGGAATAATTTAATTCATGTTCATAGACAATTCTTTTTCTTTTATGTAAGTGGTTCTGCAGAAAAAGCCTTGCTGACCCTGATGGCCTTCCACTAATTGTGAGTATTGGTACTGTATCTTTGTATAGTAAGGAATATAGACCTTAGATCCTGAATATATGTGAGTAACACATCTCTGGATTTCCCTGTCTCATTCTTATTGGCAAATAAGGAATAATTTTAGCTCCGGCTTTGTCCAGTGTGCCTAAGTAAATAGTTTCCTGAATTAAATCAAAGACCCTGGTAAATATCACCACATTATTGTTTTTTTTCAGGGTTTTTTTTTGGATCCTATGTATAAATGTGTCAGTTATGAATATTTCAATTATAGTAGTAAATTAAAGTATAGCCTGCGGGAAAAATTCTGTTTTTTGTGCCTGGCTGTTCTGGTGGACGGAGCTCTGTAGCGCGGACCAGATGGCTACAGTTTGAAGAGAGAGTGGAATGGGTGTGTGGGGTCCTAAGTGATTTTCTTAGTCCTTTTCTCCACTCTGGAGGAGTGAAGATCTTAGCGGTTGGGCAGTGGGGCAACAATAAACCCCTCAGCAATCCTGACCGTCCGGTATAGCCTCTTGATGTCTGATTTGGTAGATGAACCAAACCAGACCAGACGTTGCATTTAATGTCAGATCTCATTCAGACTCCGGGAATGGCCGCCAAACAAACTACAATTCCCAATATTCAAACACACTCCCACTCCTAGGGTCCACCCAGCTACTGATTGTTTACTGGTGTGCTCAAATACAATCTAACTTTCACACATCCAGAAACACTCAGTACAAATTAACACTCATTGTGAATTCTTTCCTTGGACCATACCAAGCCCTTTATCTCTCCGTGTTGCCAATTTCGTTGCCTATTTGGTTTGCCCCTGTTTTTCTGTTTTCGTCTCGCCCCACTGGATTCCGTTTTGCCTGACCTTTACCTGACTTTTGATTACGACTTTGCTTTTCAAATCTGATTATTCTGCCTGGATAATAAACACTGTCTCTACTGCACTTGTCTCCGAGAGCTTCCCTCGCCGTACGTGACAATTTAATATATTATGACTTACGAGTTTAGTATTTGCGCAAAATCTGCACAGGTTTGTATGGTGGCTAAGAAGTGCAAAACAAATGCCAAAAAATGACAATTTAGACAACCTGAAAAAGGTAGGTATAGTTAGTGAATGGAATTTTCGCATGAATATATTGACCAAAGAGTAAACGCAAGACCGGTACTGAACAAATTTATAGGCAATAAACTTACACCTTCTTTTATATAACCTCATTATCAGGTTACACTGTTTCTGTGCAAAGCTGCTTTGAGACAATGTCCATTGTAAAAAGTGCTTTACAAATAAAAATTGTAAAAGCGCATTTTTAAAGGTTTTTTTTTTTTTTGCTCTTAAAATCTAAATATTTCCAAATACAATATAGGACACGGACAAAAACATTTGTGAAGACCAGACGAAAGCACGTTTTTTTAGAAAAACACCTAAGCCTCATTTCTTCGCCTAGCTGGATCTGGCCATAGCACTTTATCCACATCACAAGCGATGTCCTCTTTCGCAAGACAGCGAGGGAAGAATCTTGTTGAATGGTGAATACATCTTTGCACAGACTCTGCATCAATTAAGTCATAGGCTTGAATGAGGGGTATCCTGACATAAGGATGGAGATCGTAAACCTTCCACCAACATGCCGAGAAAACTCTTCAATGGGGTCAAGGGAGGGAGACAATGGTAAGAGGTATTGAAGTGAAAATTGACCAGAGCAGATCGGTGGAAAGGTACATTGTCCCAGTTGACAATGTATCTCATCTTCTCTGCATCCATTTGTTCTTCTGCTGTGTAGTCTGTCTAAAAATGTGAGAATGTTGGCTGTGTTGTAAGGACCTAACTTGGCATGGCGGTAGAGGAACCCATTAGGCATGATTGCAGCACACATTGTGATGTTGCCCCTACAGTCGCCCAGGACATGCATCCAGTGATGTTTTTCCCTCTTCTTCTTACTTTAATTTGTCTGAATTTCTTGAAAACAAATCGCATTATTGGCCAAAACCATGTTTAGGATAGCTCTATCGTGTTTCTCTGTGAATATGGGGCCCCTTCCTCAATCCCATGTAGATCAATCAATCGCACATGTTTGTGTAAATGACAACAGACAAGACATTGTTTCAAACATGCAACACAGCAAATGGTGCCAAATAGTTCTGATGGAGGTCTAATAGTAGGCTGTATTCAGTGCTCGAATTGAGGAAGGGCTGGGGAGACACCCCCCCCCCCCCCCCCATTAAGGCATTATCGACACCATGAAAAGTAAAAAAAAAAACAAAAAAAAAAGACTTGGGGTGGTCCCCAAGATTATTTTACTCAAAAATATAGGAATTAACTGGGGACCCCCCATAAGACTTGACTCAATTCCAGCACTGACTGTATTGTATTGTAGACAGTATTGTGATGAGGACAATGATGATCGTAATCAAAAAGTTGTTTATAACAGCATAGCAGTGAAAAAATACATGAAGTACTTTGGGTTCATTAAAGTCAGAAAGAACGCAAACTAACTATTTGGCAAAAGGACTTGGGGATAAATATCCATAAAAACGATTGGCTGTACATCATATCTAATGTGGGTAAGAACGTAAGGGAAGCTAGGGGGAGATTCATTCATTACAAAGTAGTACATAGATATTATTATACACCATCTAGGCTTTACAGAATAGGTATAGCTGGAAATAATCTGTGCTGGAAATGGAAGGAAGAAGAGGGTACTTATTTGCATATGATTTGGGAATGTTCCTTAGTTCACCCATTTTGGTGTAAAATTCTGGGAGTAATCCAAGAGTGGATGGGATCTAACATACCTGTGGAACCACGACTATGCCTTCTGGGGGATAAATCAGTGGTACCCAACATAGCAAAAAATGTGTTTACCCTAATTAAGATTGGTTGTATTACAGCTGCCAGGATGATTTTACGCAATTGGAAATGCACCAAAAACCCCAGACTTGAAAGATTAGATTGATGGGATGATTGAAATTGCTTCGTAGGAGAGCATGTTGGGGAGACTGCATAGTGAGGGAGTAATGAAGAAAACATTGGATCATTTCTGGCAACATATAAAGATGGTTTGAATAAGTGGGACTGATTAACGACTGTTTAATTTCCATGTGCTTTTATTATGATTGTATTCCACTGATAGTGACTGGTGGCTGAATGTGTAATAGCAAAGATGCTTATTGAATGCCGTGTTGATGTACTTTGCAGTTTGGACTGTTGAACAATAAAAAAAAAGTTGAATTTCAAAAAAAGAAAGAACGCAAACTCTGCCCAGACATTTTATATTGACATTAAGTCAAGTTTATTTCTAAAGCACTTTTCACAACGGACATTGTCTCAAAGCAGCTTTCCAGAATTTGACAGTTAAGGTGAACGATGTGTATTTATACCTGATTAGCAGCCATGGCGACTGTGGCAAGGAAAAACGCCCTTGAGAGGAACCAGGCTCAAAAGGGGAACCCATCCTCATTTGGGTGACATCAAGAGTGTGATTATAGTCTTTAAACAATACAGAACACTGGAGAGTGAGAACTAACAACATGAGCACTGGAATATAAGATTATGAGTAATGTTCTTTCTACAGTCTTATACAGTCATTTGAGATTATGGAACCAGGAGCTACTGAGCAAATCATAATATAGCTCAACATTTGCGACCATCACAGATCCAACACCAGCTTCTCCATGCCAGAGCCTTTAAACACTCAAAAAGGTCCAATGTCCAAACTCCACATGAGGTGGAATCCAAATGGCGCTGGTACGTCTCTAGATGGCTCGGGATGGTTGCGGGGTCGGCATCTACTTCTTTAAAGGTCCATAATCTTCATAAGGTCTGATGTGATTGGGGCTGGAGCAACCTCAGGATGCATCGAGATGGGTAGAGAAAGAGAAGCAGTGGAGAGGAATTAGCATAGCTGCTGTTAATAATATTAACAAGCACAAGTGGATGAGGCTTTGCTAAAAAGATACGTCTTTAATCTGCACTTAAACTGGGAGAGTGTGTCTGAGCCACGAACACTGTCAGGAAGACTATTCCAAAGTTTAGGAGCTAAATGTAAGAATGCTCTACCACCTTAAGTGGACTTTACTATTCTAGGAACTACTAGAAGTCCGGAGTTTTGAGATCTCAAAGAGCGTGACAGATTGTAGCATGTTAGAAGACTGGATAGATACATGGGAGATAAACCATTTCGGGTTTTGTAAGTAAGTAGCAGTAGTTTGTAGTCGATTCGAAACTTAACAGGTAGCCAGGGTAGGGATAAAATTGGGGTGATATGGTCATATTTTCTTCACCTTGTGAGAACTCTGGCTGCTGCATTCTGGACAAACTGTAGCTTGTTTATTAATGATGCCGGACATCCACCTAGTAATGCATTACAATAGCCTATTCTGGAGGTCATGAACGCACGGACGAGCTTCTCTGCATCAGATATAAATAACATGTTTCTTAGCTTAGCAATATTTCTAAGGTGGAAGAAGGCTGTTTTTGTAATATGGTTAATATGATTTTTAGAAGCCAAGTTGCTGTCTAAAATAACTCCCAGGTCTTTTACTGTTGAACTAGTAGTTAGTGATGGTCCTTGATGGCTTGCTGAATCTCCCACACTAATTAAATTAAGACTATGATTAAGATTGATCCAACTGAAATTCTACATTAATCAACATAACATTTTAATATAGCGTGGGGTGGAATCTGGGTTGAGGCAGTCTGTAAATTTTTACACTATACAGTAGAGAAGTTTTTTTTTTTACCTGTGCTCTTGTCAAAATGTCCAAATTACTGTAGAAACAGTATATCTGCTGAGGTTGGGCTGATCTCTCTTTTAATCTCAGCCCATGGTTTACAAACAAGGTTTCTCGAATTGCATCTGATAAATGTCCTCCTCCAGGTCTACCGCATCCACTACCCCCTTCCCCTTTCTACCCCTTTTCCTCCACAGACTCCCCCTCTCATCCTTGTTGAAGACAAGTAAACTCACTACACACTGTCCGTATTTGATCAATCGGTTAATAGGGGTGGTATTTTAGAAAGCGGGGATTTGAAATGGCAAAAAAAAAGTGACGCAAAAGTGTTTTGTAAAATAATGTGTAATGTTTTTTGCAAGAAGTCCATGGCTGAGAAGGTGCTTATTGTTGTGCATAACTGAGCTGAGGTTTTGCTCCTTGAGTGTAAGAGTTCACTAACTGTGTGCTATTTTTTATTTTAGTGTATAAGCAAATCGTAAAAAAAACCTGTAAACTTTTAATATGGGAAACTATTGGTTTAAAGTAAATGCAGAACTTCACACGTACAAGAAACAAAGTTATACGATTTATACGAAAAACGAATTTCCTATTTACTTGTATATCTTGCATGACAGATGTCTCGTCCAATGAGTGGTAGGTATTTAGTTCACAAACTATACCAACCTTTTGTCATTTTTGTCTGAATTGTTGTTGTTGGGTTTTTTTCGGGATTTTAGTTACTTTGCTTTTGGAATATTTATTTTTTTTTAGTTGTTAATTTGTTTTCCACTTCTTGGCCACCGTATGATTTGGCTTAAACACAAACATCCACCGCAAAGTGAGTGAACATAATTTATGAAAGTAACCCACCGGATTGGCTAATGTTTTTGACAGCATGACCTGCATTCGGGGTTTGGGGTAGGTGGGTGTTCATTTCAAATCCTGGAACGAGAGTCCCTGCTCGGATCAAACACTTTTCTCACTTTTCTGCGATTAAAATAAATGGATAAATATATAACTATAAACTCTGCCTGAGTTCCAGCTTCTGCTGTTTATCTTCTCCACCAAGCTCTCGGGTTGCCAGGTCCCTGCTGATTTCGAAATGTAGCTTCACACATGTGCTGCCAGCTCAGGGGAAAGAGGGAATATTTCTATGTGATATATATATATATATATATATATATATGTGTGTGTGTATATATATATATATAGATATATAGATTCATCACACACAGATATATTGATATATTTCAATTTATTTTAATTCAGTTTATTTCTTTTCATTTTGATGATTATGGCTTACAGCTTCAGTATCTCAGAAAATTAGAATATTGTGAAAAAGTTCAATATTGGAGACTCGTGGTGTCACACTCTAATCAGCAAACTAAATCCAAACACCTGCAAAGGTTTCCTAAATCTTTAAAAGGGGTCTCAGTCTGGTTCAGGCTACACAATCATGGGGAAGACTGCTGACTTGACAGTTGTCCAGAAGACGATCATTAGATCGACAGAATGTAGCACTTTGTCAAGACACTGTATCCGTGCACAATCCAAGTGTATAAATAAGTTCTCAAACTCAGCAAGTGACAACATATAGGAAATGAGCAGCCGTTGTCGTTTGAGGTGAACGAATCAGATTTTGGGGAAAAGGAAACAAAAAATTCAAGTCACCTAAATAAAAAATAAAGTGGACCGATTAACTCTGATACAAGTTCTTTATATTCCATGTTCATTTGTTTAGCAGGTTTTATGTTACCACTTTCTGCTCATCTTATATCCAGAGTTTAGGTTTCGTGCTCATTTTTTTATATTGCGGCTTCGAATTTTTATCATTTTGATTGATTCATACTACCAGAACAATAATAGGGGCTGCACGATATATCGAATACACAGCACATATCGTGCAATGTATTAACAGTTACAGCATTTTAGAAGACTCCCTTATCCAAAGCAACAATTTTATCATTCATACAACTTTTAAGGGCCAAGGGCCTTGCTCAAGGGCCCAGCCGTGGCAGCTTAGTGATAGTGGGATTTGAACTCCTGACTCCTATGCATTTCGAAATCAGCAGGGACCTGGCAACCCGAGAGCAGACGCAAAGTCATTTGATGGTTATTTGGGTGCATCATTGAAGTTTGCGAGTACGTTTTTCACTTTCGGTGTGCCTTATTGAGGATCGTGTGAGGTAAATAGCAACCATGAGATATAAATAGATGCATACCACATACTCATTCGAAACCCCCTCAAGTGCACAATTCGGGCTTTGGAACATTTAGAAGAGAAAACTGTATGCGTAAGCAAAATTTTTAACCCGGGAGACTTTTTTATTTTCTTGTTTTCACAAGATAATCAGTTTCTTTTGGAATTCAGTTCTGATTGGCTGTGACTAACGGTTAGCACTGTGACCTGTATTTCATCAAGAAACAAAAAATATTTTATTTTGTATGTGTTGGTTTTTGATTACACTATGTAATATATATAATTTCAGAGTTTCTTTAAGAATTTTTAATATTTAGTATTTAAGTATATTCTACCAGTTTATAGTTAGATTTTTTTCTTTTTTTTTGTAGTCTGTGTGTAATTTGTGAAGAGTAAATTGCATTTCTGCAAAAGGATTTGGAGATTTTCAGGATTAATGTTCTCGATGCTGAGATATACAGGCCGATCAATCATGCAATACCATCAGGGAGGCATCCGATTTCCCCCAAACTTATTTTGCAGCAGGACAACGACCTCAAACATACAGCGAATGTCATTAAGAACCATCTTCAGCATAGAGAAGAACAAGGAGTCCTGATTGGCCCCAACAGATCCCTAATCTTAACATCATCGAGTCTGTCTGGGATTTCATGGAGAGACTGAGGAATTTGAGGCCGCCTACATCTACAAAAGACACGTGGTTAGTTCTCTAAGGTGTTGAGGACAGCCTAGTTATGAAGTTCCCTCAAAAACTGGATCTAGAAGGGCACGTGTACCTAGAAGAATTAATGCTGTTTTGCAGGAAAAGGGTGGTCACACCAAATTTGATTTGTTTCTTCTTTTCATTTACTTTCGGTTTTGTCTTACTTTATAGCATTTTTTCACTATATAGCAGTTTCCTTCAATATTTTGCAACCCACAGTACCTCTTATTTGAATATTGTGCACGCATTTTCTTTAGATGAATGTAAAATATTTGCAGCATTCGTCAGCTTGAAGGTGCATATCGAGAATGAATAACAATCCATGCTTTGCACAATGCAGCTATGCTTTACTATAGTGTAAAAAAGATATTTATATACTGTAAAAAAACAAAAGAGGTTCTCTCTGCACTTACCTACTATTAGGACTCTATTAGGAATTAAAGTCATTTTTATCCTGGCTTTAATAATCCAGCTCTTAAGCACATTCAAGAACTGTCATTGGCCAAATTGGATTGATTATTAATATTAAACATGGAATAAATGTTAAGTGACTGAAGAACAGGATTTTGAGATTCAATATGAGCTGAATATGAGTAAAAGATGATTCGAGTCTTTAGTGTAACTACAGAGAAATCTGCTTTGGGATAATGTCTACTGTCTCTTATAATTAAAGACGGTCCCCACCTTACGAACAAATTACTTTCCGAACGACCGTTCGTACCGTGAATTTGATCGTAAATTGTTACTGTGTTCGTTTTCGACTACGCATACCTCCTAACGATGTAAGAGCTATAAAAACAATCAAATAAACAATCAAATATACTAAAACAAATCGAAATAATCTGAATACCGTATACAATATTTTGTATTAAGCAGTAAAAAATTAAGAAAGACAATTATAAAACAAAATGTACTTATAAAAAATTCATTCGCCCGAGTCCAGCTCATCATGTAGACTCGTTGCGGTCGACGACTAGCCACAGCGGCTCTCTTCCGTTTTAGAATTTTTTCGACTCCGAACAAATTTCAATTTGAAGACAGGTTTGTTCTTATCCGCGAAAGTGCGTAAAAGTTGGGAGCGCCTGTGTACACATTTACACAGATTTATATTGTAAATCATCAATTTACAAAGATAAATAAACGATAAAAGAAAACCAGATGTTTTTTCCAGGAAGATGCAGCTCTACCTCTGGTGGTCTAGTGGTTAGGATGCGGCGCTCTCACCGCTGCGGCCCGGGTTCGATCCCCGGTCAGGGAACCAACCCCAGCCACTCTTAGTGCCGGTCCCAAGCCCGGATAAATGGGGAGGGTTGCGTTAGGAAGGGCATCCAGCGTAAAAACATGTGCCAACTCAAACATGCGGATGGTCCGCTGTGGCGACCCCTGATGGGAGAAGCCGAAAGAAAGTATATGCAGCTCTACCTCTGCCATGTTAATCTGTATTCTATGTGACTCTCTGGTCTCCATAATGTTGTGACACATCATATTCATGTAGCAGCAGTGTGCTGAGAAAACGTGCTCGAGAAACTGTTTAGCGACGTGAAATCAATCTACATTTGATTTAATTTACAAATTGGTCACTTTGTAAATGATAAAAAAATCGGGCATCTACTAATACTTCTATATAAATATTTTTTTCTTTTTGCACTGATGTGAAAACTACATGAAAAAATAATTTTATATTTAAATATATATAAAATTATAATTATATACGTTTAAATTCAAAATGAGTATTCAAGTAAGTATTCGAGATTAATATGTTGCTCATTAGATGAGATATAGAATATAAAATTCAATGAAGAAAGCATGTGGCCAGTTTTTGACACCGTGGCATGGCACTGCAGATTTTGGATAAGGAATAAAACAGAACTCGTCATGTGGGAGCTCAAAGACAGACGCTCAGCAATCGTAGGAAAATTTGAACCATCTGGATAATGGAAAAAAAGTAAGAAGGTTTGTTCCAAATGTTAAAACAGTATTAAGTTATTCAGCTTTTTAGCACCCAGCACTCGCCTTGATATTAGCCAAATTTTAAACCTCTGTCTGCTGTGGAGGATGGAACCACCTGGCGAGCCTGAAGATATACTGTATGTGATTGTTGGGAATGGCACCACTGAGTAACCATGCAGATGGCTTTGGACTACAATTCAGTGCAATTCAATTATAGCTCTTTTCACAATGGACAGTCTTGAAGCAGCTTTAAATATAATGTAATATAATGTAAATGCATGTGTATTTATCTCTGATGTGACACTGGAAAGGACAAACTCCTTAAGACCAGTATGAGAAAGAAACCTTGAGGAGAACCAGATTCAAAAAGAGAACCCATCCTCATTCGGTTGACCATAAAGTGTGATTATACATCATAAAAACAATAAAACATTGGCGAGAGAAGAAATATCAAGAGCACTGGAGTGTGTGATTGAGTAATGTCCTGTCTACAGTCTTATACTCTCAGTTGGAGTTGTGGAACCAGGAGCTCCTGAGCAACATCTGCAATCATTATATTTAAACATGCTCCTGAGGCTCCAGTGACCACTGTTCCTGCCCCTCTCCCCTCCGTGGATCTTCCCACTTCGTCCAGGCCTGCCTCTGGATAGTGTTCTCTTCGACTGGAGGCCACTCTGTGCAGCTTGGGACGGTTTCTCATCAACGCCTTTGGTGGTTCCATGAAATTCCGGAGTAAGAACGGGCGCTTTGAGGATGGATTTGGACTGTAGTTAATGTCAACAGTCTCCTACACTGACTCAGAACTACTTTTCGCTTCTGATCATCATCACTGCACCCCGCAACATCGTATATCTGCTATAAATGGACATTCGGTGCAACCCAGATGAGGATGGGTTCCCTCTTGAGTCTGGATCCTCTCAAGGTTTCTTCCTTATGCCATCTCAGGGAGTTTTTCCTCGCCACAGTCGCCACCGGCTCGCTCATCAGGGACAAACTTACACTTATAAAGAACATATTCACTTTTAATCACCACATTATCTGTGTAAAGCTGCTTTGGGACAATGTTCATTGTTAAAAGCGCTATACAAATAAAAAATGAATTGAATTGAATTGTGAGTATTGATTAAGAGGTTGTTTATCTTTAAAGTCCAACGTCTGAAATCTTCATGAGGTGGCATCCACCTGGAGCTGGTACATCCTTGTAATACCTTGTAATACCTTGTATTATCAAAAATATACACAGTGAAATGAAACAACATTCCTTTAAGACCAGGACTGCTACATAAAACAACAAAAATTAAGACAAGATACTGCAAAACTATCTAGGACCATACATGAGAACAGTAGACTAGATGTGTGAGAGTGTAAATGATTTAGTCCATTTAATAATAAATAGTGTACATGTCAACATTTAGCTTCAATTTGTGCAAATAATTTCAACGACTTTTGGTGTGTGCCTTTTTTTTTTGTTTGTTTTTTGGAAGAGAAATGACCGGTCCCTTTGTATTCGTTCAGTCCAGAATGGCTTGTAGTCTAGCAATGAGGGCCCAAATGCTTTTTTCCAAACGAAAAGTGTTTGTGTGTTCAACCACAATTCTAAAGGCTTTGTGGATACAGCCTGTCCATGACTGAGAAATGAGAGACCCTGATGTTCTTCTCAGCTGTCCTTACAATCTGCTATAGTGACCCCCGATCCGAATCAGGCACTGAAGCAACTGCTTAAGATGCTTTCTGCCATTTAATAGGGCATGGTATCACAATGAAGACAAGCCTGCATGTACATTTCTTAATTATATTTATTGAACAGGCCAAAAAAATACACCACAAGACAATAAATAGTATTCAGTGATCTTAAATTTAAGTGATACCTCAGTGGACATGGATGTTATACTTCTGACCAGAAGGTCATGGGTTCAAATTCCAGCCCCACCATGCTGCTACTGCTGTGTCCTCGACCAAAGCCCTCAACCATCAATTGCTCAGCTGTATAACTGAGAAAGCCTTAAGTTATTCTAAATAAGGGACGTCTGCCAAATGCCTTAAATGTGAATTAATACGTCTTTAGGTAGCCGTATACACGCCTTCTAGCGGCGGGGTCCCATGCAACCGTGCATGAGGGCAAATCCGGATTGAAATTTGTACCTACAGATTTTTGTAATACCCAGCATTAATGAATTCCAATTCATGACCACAAACTGCACTGGACCACACACACACACACCACAGAATACTGTGAAAGAATACAAAGAAAGCCTGCCACATCAGCTGGGGTATATAATAAACAACTAAACACAATACGCCAATCTGAACTTGCAATATAATCATTGAGAATAGTTCCTCATATCGGGTGGAATTGAAAAAGAAACCCGATTTAAGAGAAAGTTTGAGACCCAGCACCAGCAAGTGGTTAGGTTGATAGTCACTCAGCTCACAGTTCAGCGAAGAATTTGTACGCAGATTAGCAGAAGAAGTGATGCTGAAACGAGTAAAATGTAACACGAGTTCCCTTTCAGGAACTCTGAAATAATGTGTGTAATCAGTCAAAAATTGTTGTCAAAACGGTGAGGTGACGTCACGACCAGGAGTATAATATATGAGTGAGGGCAGCGGCAGCTTCTGTACGGGAGAAGGAAGCGCTGCAGGGACGCCGGAGGTGTGGCATAGAGATGCAGCGTCTCGTTACCTCAGGGAACTAGGGTTACATATGTAACCTAGAGATGTTCCTGCATCAGCTAAGTAACCAAAACCACATGGAGAGACAATGAAGCAGCAAAGCATTAAGTAACACCTCAATGAAATAGCACAGTAGGTTCAACAGCAATGTATCAAAGCAGCTCCGCACAAACTAGCACTAAGATGGATGGATGGATGGATGGATAGATAGATAAACCTTTGTCATTGCATAGTACAGGTACACTGAAACGAAATGCAGTTTAGCATCTACCAGAAGTAGTAGCAACTGTGCAAATTGACAAGTGCAGATAAATATGTAAGTATATATTGTATACAGTATACAGTATGTGAAATATAAATGCAAGATGAAAGTAAGGCATAACAAGGGTAAAGAATGAGGGATATCTACATTTACAATATGACATTAAATTGAACTATTCACTATGAAATCACCCCAAGAAAATAATTGTTAATAAATTTCTTTGTAATTCTTTAGAAAACCTTCATAATTTGGGCTCTAAATTAACATTGTTAAAGATCATCTCCAGCCCTGTCTCAGGAGCCCATTAGTTCTCAACTGTTTTCACTGTACTCTGTAATTCAGGTGTGTATCCTGTGCCATATATATTCTGCGTGGTTTTATGGTTCGCTTGCAATTTCTTTTTCAATTTCTTTGATCTCGTTTGTTCGTTTGACCTTGTTTTCCAATCACCCGATGTTTGTCTGTCTCTTGCTTATGTTTGTCTGGTAATTTGTATTGTTTGCTTTTAGAATAAACCGTGTTTACCCACTTGCATTCGCCTAACAAACAACTAGTCTTGTTTCTCGAATACAAAATCCGAGATTATTTCTCAGACACGCATTATTACACAGCTAACAAAATCAATAGAAAATTAGGTACTAAGCAGAACTAATTATGTGCAAAACAAAATGAATTGCACCAAAGCAACCGAAATACGTTACATCGCAAACTAATTATGTACCAAGCAGGAATAATTCAGATCATAGCGAACTAATGATGTACCCAACAAAACAAATGATTGCAAAGAAACAAAAGGCATTATGGATCAATTAAACCACATTCTGTAGAGTCCATAAATAATTACAATAATTATGTACAATTAATTAAGCTATTAATAATAAGTAAAATACATCTAATTTGCGATACCTGTCAAAAGTATGAAAACACCTATTGTTTTATGGTTTTTAAAAGACCTAGGCATGTTTTTTTTTTTTTTTTGCTTATATGCAATAAACTACTGTAGCTCATGGTATGTATAAGATTTACTTTGACCAAAAAATGTTACTTGGCCTCCTGAAACCTCTCAATAACTGTATTTATGAAGTCTCCGAATAGGCCAGTCAGCACTAGTGGGGCGTCGAGCAGCACGGTCCTGTCCCTGTCAGAAAAATCTGTCTCTTTTTTGTGCACCTAAGAGCCAAATCCCCCAAAGAGCAGAGCTCCTGGACCGTCTGGCCACCCGAGATGCCCCCCACGTCTAGTTCTCGCAGCAGGTCAGCCTGATACGCCTGTAACACTGCCATGTTGTGCAGTCATGCAGCGGCTTGACCTGCTGAGGCGTAAGCCCTATTCAATAGCGCCGACGTCTTACGAAGTGGCTTGGTGGGTAGTGTCGGGGTCTTAAGGGACGATGCAACACGCGCAAAGAGATAGCTGGCTGGCGTCTCTTCAACACAGGGCACCGACCCATAACCATACCCCTTCAGTCCCACTACGTTGAAGTACAACAGTAATTTGGAACCGAAAAGGTGGGCCGAATACGGCTTAGGCCAGGAAAACCTGGCCACCTCAGTGTGTCACTTGCAGAATGCGAGCCAATCCCCATTCTTGGTTGCCTTCATTTTATTTTTAAATATTTTCTTCTCTGACATTTACCACTTACCAAGGGACAAATGGGGGACTTAAAACCAATTACAAACCAGACAATACATTGCTGCTTTTTTGAACCATCTGCTCAGTGTTTATTAGGAATCTTTACCCATATCTAGACGAAACAAACCTTTTGAAATGACATTATTGGTTGTTGTTTGAAGACTGTGTTAGACTGCAATAAATCTGACAGTGATAGATTGCCCCGAGTCCTCTGAATAATGGTTTAAAGAAGGACACACTCGTTTCTTGTAGCTCTTTTGACATTGGTGAAGACGAGAGAGCTGTCTGATTATCACAACATACACATTTAAAAGTCTGCGAGATCATCTCTAGAGACCTCCTCACTTCACAATGTTATCAGGGAACTGTCACGAACCTCCAAGGGTGTGATGGGAAGAAAATAAATCAGGCAGATAACGTCTCCGAAGGCTGGCACAGACAACACGTTTTTAACATCTACAGAGATAAAGCTTAATCTGGCATTATCTGGAGTGATGGGTTCAATCAAGATATTACTATTGGGGGAAAGAATATAAATAATAATCTAAGTCCTAAATAATCTAAATAAATGGAATAATCAAATTAGAATATTTACAATTAAATTAACAAACTCAACCTTGAGGATTTCCTGTCTTTCTTGTTGTATTCCAGTCCCACCCTTATGCTACATTTCTACATCTCAAATGCTAAATGGAATTCAGAATAAAGCCAGTGAACATCAAGGAGTGCTGCACCATGTTCCTTTGATGCACTTCTCAGGCATCTTGCTCACCCAAAACCTTCCTACGTTCCTAATAGACCCACCCTCAACATGTTTTTGGGGGGCTGTGACTTGAACAAAAACACTTTTTTTCTGAATTGAATGCACAAAACAGCTTGTGAGTTTTGAACCCTGGGTCTGATTGACCTCTAATGAAAAGTCAGAGAGAGCGGTTTTAAAATCATTTCTTATCCACCAGAAATTACGTGTGAATATGATGAATGAAAAAACTAAACAGATTTAGTTATAGTCATCGGTGCTGTGATAGAAGGGTATCTGCAAGAATGAAAGGGAAAGTTTATAGGACTGTGGTGAGACCTGAGATGTTGTATGGTTTAGAGACAGTGGCATTGAGTAAAAGACAGGAGGCGGAGCTGGAGGTAGCAGAGCTGAAGATGTTAAGGTTTTCGTTGGGAGTGACGAGGATGGACAAGTTTAGAAATGAGTTTATTAGAGGGACAGCCCATGTAGGATGTTTTGGTGACAAGGTGAGGGAGGCGAGATTGAGATGGTTTGGACATGTGCAGAGGAGGGACATGAGTTATATTGGTAGAAGAATGCTGAGGATGGAGCCACCAGGAAGGAAGAAAAGAGGAAGGCCAAGGAGGAGGTTCATGGATGTGGTGAGGGATGACATGCAGGTAGTTGGTGTGAAAGAGGCAGATGTAGAGGACAGGGTGGTATGGAGACGGATGATCCGCTGTGGCGACCCCTATGGAAGAAGCCGAAAGAAGAAGACGTTATAGTCATCAGTGCCTACAAGATACCTATAGGATTTGCTTTGAAACAAACAGTAAACTAGTAATAAATTCATCAGCTATTAATATGAAGCAGAATTTAATTACTACAAGCAGGAATAAAAAAAAGATTTTTACAACCAAATTTCCAAAAAAGTTGGAACACTGTGCAAAATGTAAAAGGAAACTGATTTGCAAATCTCAAAAAACCCGTATTTTCTTCACAGTAGAAAAACTAAATTTGAACTGGGGACAATTTTAACAAAAAAAAATCAGAGTGTTTTTGAATTTGATGGCTGCAACACGTCTCAGAAAAGTTGGAACAGGGCAACAAAAACTTGGAAAAAGCTCAGTTTCATTGAAATTAAACTATTTGAGAAACATTTTGCAACTAATTTGGTTAATTGTCAACAGGTCAGTAAGCTAAATGGGTATAAATAGTGTTTCTTAGAGAATCCGAGTCTCTCAGAAGTAAAAATGGGCAGAGTTTCACTAATCTGTGACTTTGTCTACAAATTGTGGAACAGTTTCAGAATAATGTTCCACAACATAAATATTGCAATACAGTTGAATATCTCATTTACAATATATAATACAATGAAAAGTTTTAAATTATCTGGAGAATCTCTGCACAAGGGACAAGGGAGGAAATCATTAGTGGATGGCCGTGATCTTCTGGCCCTCAGGTGGCACTGCATTTTAAACGATCATGATTCAGTAATGGAAATCACTACATGGGCTTATTAACACCTCCAGAAATCACTGTTCACATAAATGTTAATGTTTTGGTGGTGAATGTTGGTGTTTAATCAGTAAATCTTTATCACTTGTTTGGTGGGGTAACATTCGGTGGGTAAATGTTGGCGTTTAATTGGTGAATCTTGGTCATTGGGTTAATATTTAGTGGGTGAATGTTGGAGTTGGAATCTTGGTGTTTGGTGGGTTAGTATTTGGGTCATAAATGTTGGTGTTTGATCTGTGAATCTTGGTGGTAAATGTTGGTGTCAGGTAGGTTAATATTTGGGTGGTAAATGTTGGTGTTTGGTGGGTATAGGTTGGTGTTTAATCTGTGAATCTTGGTGGTGTTTGGTGGGTATGATGTTTGGTTTGATGGGTGACTGTTGGTGGTTGGTTGGTGTTTGTTGGGTTGATATTTGGTGTGTGAATGTTGGTGTTTGATGTTTGTGTTAGTAATGAACAAGAAGTCAATTATATTGGATTTGTATCCCACTAGAAGAAGGAATATTTAGCAGTTAGACGTGATTTTCTATTCTTTTTTTATTCTTAATTTAGATTGAAAACTACATCATACACATTGGTAAAATGAACTACTCTTCCTAAACTGGCCTGAGGAGAGTCGAACGAATCAGTGAGAGAATCTAAAGAAATCATTTTGTTGAGTGGACTCAAATGACTCAAATACGAAATTACCACTGCTATTGTAAGCACCATTTTTGCTTAAAGAAAAAGCATTTAAACCATGGCCTTACTGCCCTTTTGTTCTTTATGTACTGTCTTTTTCCCTTTGACTTTAAACCACACACAAATACACAGTTTCCTATCTAGACCGTCGAAAGGTTGTAGGTCAGGTTGCGAGACAAAGCTCTAGACATTTCTAAATAACAAGCAAGCAAGAGAAGATGGAAAGCCAGAGTCTGTAGAGGAAATTGGGTCGATCTAGACAATCTGGCAGCTTTCAAGAGTCACTGAAAGGTCAGTCCCAGCAGTAAGTGTGCGTGTGATCCTATCGTCTGAATGTCACACACCACTTATACTTTTACTAAAGCACAAATAAATACTGGACTCTATCATGCCATTGGCTTGGATACGGTTAGCTTTGCCTCACACAGTTCACCAGCTGTCTAATTATTAACCTTTTGCAGCTTTTCTGGTCTGAAATTGTGGCTGTCTGGCAGTAAGGTTCATTTTACATTCTAACAATGATTTCATTAAACATGACAAATGGTTCATTAGGCCATTATTGGATGTCCTTATAGGACAGGACTGAAATAATAACAGCAGAGTTGAACTTCAGAAGAGCTGAACATCACCATGTTACTGCAGGAACTTCGATTAAACAAATCCTTATTTTAATACACTGACATTCATTAGTGAGACAAAACACTTTAGCAGCTCAATTTGGGTGAAGTCATGACTTCTCACTAATGTAATGTGTGATCATTTATAATCACTGAATTTTCAATGACATTGATTTTAGTTGCAAAAAAAACAGCTTTTAGTCCCCATATCCGCTAAAACACACCCATTTTCTATCAGGTGATCAAAAGTATTGGTGACAGTGTTTATTTGCAGTATTAGCAAATGTATTGCATACACTCTGAATGTCAAGTCTTGAATTGGCCATGGGTTTCTCCAGTGATTATATTTGCTTTTTAATTAGATTCTACAGCATGAGGACATAAAAAGCTGTCTTTAGTAGGATAGCGAAATAGTAAGAACATGCTGATTCAGTGGTTTTGGTTCATCTGATAAAAACGTGTGGTTGTCACTGAATGAAACAGGGAACGAATCTGATATCACTCATTAAATGTCGATGTTTTCTAGATGAATTCATCCACCAAACACCAGCATTCTAGAAAACATTGACATTTATTGAGTAAATGGCAATGTTTACACCAAAAAATCCAACATTCATCCAACAAACACTCACAACAAAGACCAAACAGCACAATTCCTCCAGCCAAACCCAAGATTTATCACCAAACACCAATATTCATCCAGGATACAGCTACGACAACAAACAAATGGCATCATTCATCCACTAAACCAACACTAAATCAACAAAACACCACCATTCATCCTGAAAACACCAAAGATCTTCCACCAAACACCAATATCCACCCAGCATACACCAACATTTATCCTTCAGCCAAATTTTACAATGAAAAACCAACATCAATCCACCAAACATCAACATTTTTCCACCAAACCCAAGATTCATCCAGCAAATACCAAATGTCATTCACCAATCCAACATTGATCCACAAACCCCAACATTCATCCAGTAAACACCCACACTCATTCACCAAACAGCAAGTTCATCCAAAAAACACCAACATTTCATCCACCAAACACCAGCATTCCTCTACTGAGCAGCAACATTCGTCTACAAAATACAACATTTATTCATCAAACACCAACAATAACGTATTAAATGGCAGCATTTATCCAATAAACACCTAATTTCATTCACCAAACAACATTCATCAACCAAACCCAATATTTATCCACCAAACATTATGCATGTATATCCATCCAACTCCAAAAACAATATTGAACATTTATTAGGAATTCAATATTTTCCAGTAAACAATCTGGCATGAAACACTAATAAATACATATATAATAATAAGTACATTTGCGTGTGTGTGTGTGTGTGTGTGTGTGTGTGTTTGTGTGTGTGTGTGTGTGTGTGTGTGTGTGTGTGTGTGTTCTAAGACACTGGCTTCACTGAAAAAGGTAAATTCAGCATTACTATGCATATTGAATATTATATAGTAGATGGGGCATTAGTATAATCTGTAAATATTATAAAGCGCTGCTGAATAAGCACACGTCGTCTTTTACTTCAGCGCTAATATCTGCAAACAGTTTTCTCAGAAATGATCCCTGAGTCTATTTGGAATTGCATTTCCTGTCTAAGATAACCACCAAACAATTACAAAGCAAATGAAAGCCAAGTATGTGAGATGAGAGCAGAACAAATTTGCTGTAATGAAAATATAAAAATAAAAACATGCACGGATGACATAATGGTACAATGAAGCGATAACCATTAACCCGCTTTCCTCCGGTGAAGGGATTTCACCTCAGAACTTGATCGAGATATTTGCGAATCATCTCGGTTTGATTCCAAGGTCAGCGTCAGCATTACTGCATGCGTCTGGAATTTGTGTTCTCTTTGTGTTCAATGGTGTGTATCTGAGCATGTTATCTAACTCGCAGCTGTGAGGCGAATTAGCAATGCAGTGCTAAGATACGAGGAAATTAAGACAAACTCCATGTAGGGACGATAATCCGAGTAATGGAGGATGCCATAAGTGATGTATAGAAAGAGATTAGTGATTACACACACACACACACACACACACACACACACACACACAGACAGGGTCTGGAGTGAGTAGAGAGTGAGCCTCCTTGTTCATTCATGTGTCAGTTTATTTGTTTACCTTTGTGTTCAGTCGTGTGTACATGAGCTTGTTATCAACCGTGCAGCGAGCGTGCTAGCTGGATTAGCAGTGCGAGGCTATTAAGCTAAAGGAACAAATTAGGCTAAGCCAAAAGTCCATGTAGTGCTGATAAGACAATAAAAATGAACTAGCACGAAAGAAACACAGGAACCAACACCATGAATGCAAAGCGCAGGAGCTAGCAAGGAGAAAAAAAAAAACGATTCTATAGAGAGGCTAACACGGAGGAAAACAAAGAAAATATCCATTAAAGAATTAGTGTAAAGTGATGGGGTTGTAATGAGGGTGGTACCACTTTCATACTCCACTCAGTGTATGTTTAACAGTGCTTCACCCATCGCTGGTCCTCGATACTCCTCTCACTACTATACTTTCCTTTGTAATTTATCAACACCAGCACACTTGTTACTTTAGCAGATGCGCTGGCATATTTTTGTGCTTTTGCCATTTCTTATCGCTCCGATTGGCTCAGGACCATAAGCCGCGGCCCAAATTCCATCTCCATTTCAGCAGTCTGTCCATCAATAATGTGCTAATTAAATTTACAGCTGTCAGACTGCCTCCGGTAGAGCCCTGCTGCCAGTTAGCTTAAAAAGGAAAATCCTGATGGTGCAATAAACATCATGACACATGGAGCAATTATCCGAGATGGTCCGAATCTAAGAGATGTGACCACATGAATGATCTAAGATAGCAACCCAGATTACTGCTAATGTCCCCCCCCCTCTTAACACCTATAAATCAGGAAGCTAATTATAAAACTGTTTATAAATAATAAAATGGCTAATGCTAATGATGCGGAGATGTACGGAACGGAAGTATTTACATTAAGGATGTCCTGAAGACATTTAGGGGTTTAGGTGTTTACCTCTAATGTTGCATTACCTCTAATTTGCATTTTTTTACTGTAGGTAAAAAAAAAACAAAAGCAATTTCCACCTTTTCACTGCAAATAAATGACATTTATTTCGGCCTCTGTGTGGATATTACAAGTCATAAACAAATAAATGAGCAAGAAGAGCAAAATAAGTACAAGAACTAGCAAGAAGGGGAGCAATAATGAATGGAACTAGCATCTAGGGATTAAAAGAACTATAGCAGTTGGAATTATGGGCATTTCCTGGGTGTAACATGTACAATATAGATGTCTTTAAAGGAAGGTAATTTATGAGATCACATCGTATAAAGGAGAAACCCACCTTCTGAATGGGGCAAATAAACTCTTGAGAATTTTGGGAATTACAATTCTGAGTGGGAATTATAAGTAACAGAATATGCAGTCTCTTTTCCATCTGTACATCTATCAGTAGAGCCCGAAAGCATTTTTTCAACCTTACTGTTTGTGACATTGCGTCTAATCAGGATGGATGCTAAGCTAACTTAGAACGCAAGGCAAAAGCATCGTGATTTGTCGACAGTTATTGGCAACACTCTGCCTGCAAGGAAACTCCCTATGGCTTTTCAATATATTTTTGAATAACTCAATGGAAAGCCACCACGAGGGATTAGTTTCAAGGTTTTCTTCCCTCGGCTTATTCGCCATGTTTACAGCACGTCACGGAAGTAAAGGCCATAGGGTCATTAGTGTCCTTGTATTATTACCAGAATGTTGTCAATGCACCTTCATAACGAGCAAATTGTGCTAATTATCAGTAATCGATCTCCGGGTCTTAACACGTATTACTGAGGATCATGTCATTAAAGGGGTCAGAGTGACGGAGCGTCTTTCTATGAATATAAAGTGGTTTATCGATTACGTTAGGCAGAAGGTACTCGATATTAGATACCTTTCTATGATCTGGGGAACAACACCAAATGTGATATGGCTATGGCTTTCCACCTAGCACTTACCTCACTGGATAATGTTGTTATTTGCTATGGGGAAAAGGGGTAAGTGGTAGCTTAGTGGATAATTGGACGGTGACGACTTCAAATAGAGCGCCACCAAGCTGCCGTTCATGGTTCCTTCGAGCGAAAAACGCATACGTTCCCACTCAATGCTGCTCAGATGTAGAGGCAAAGTCATTACCTTGAACATTTTTTTTTATATTCCCAAAACATTTATGTTTTATGTTCCTGAACAGTTTTTGCAGACTGGCAGGATGCGTCTCCTGCTCAAAATAGGCCAAAAATCCATTGCCATGAAGAACTGTATTTATCCTGTAACAATGTTTAAGTAAAATAATGTCAAACGCATCCACAGGAATACCAGCAGAATTTTCCCAGATTATCACACTCCGTCTGTTAGCTTCCCTTCTAACCAGAGTGCATTCTGGTGCCATCTTTTCCCCAGGGAAGCTCCAAGATTGCTTTGGAGACACTCTGACCCAGTTGTATAGCCATCACAATTTTGCGCTTGTCAAAATCACTCAGATCTTCATGCTTGTTCATTTGTTTTTCCTGCTTTGATCACATCAACCTCTGTGAACCCCTAAAACAATAAACATTGTTATTCATTTGGCTTGTGAATGGTCTTAATAGTATAGCGGATCAGTGTATATTTATCAAACCAGAATATTGTAGTATTGCGTAATACTGTACAATTTTCTTTTTTCATTGTTAGTCTTGTACATCTTCATCTTAGCTATAGATTCACTTCAATAATATTAGAAAGTCACAATTCTTGAACATTGCTAACAATACAGGTCTTTATAATCCATTCGAATGGTGAAAATGACCCTCAAGGCCTCCACCCATTGTGACACCTCTCTCTGCTTCTTAGGTTATAACATTTTATGCTTTTATTAGCCTTGTAAAGGAAGGAGAATCTAGCTAAAAAAATACACACGATCCTACTTGAATCAATCCACATTGTAATGCCATCATTATGACGCCATAGCTATAGAAACCATCAACATTATATAGAAACGCGGTATAACGGAGTGCTGCATCACAGACGGGTATCTCGTGCAGTGGGAATGAACGGCATTACTGAATCAAGAAACCCGATGAACGCAATTCAAGTCTGTTTTTTCACTGCAGCCACAGCTGCACTGCCCACAGCTGCAATGACATCATCTCTAGCAGAAGCATCGGTATTAACCTCATAAAATGACAACCGTTTTTTCTGTGCATTTTTTGTCTATTTTTACGATTTTCCTTGGGATTTGAAATGAAAGGCAAATTGTGTTTTTTGTGATAATTCTACAGGAAAGAAAACACAAAAGTATGAATCTTCTTTTAGCGTTTGTAGAATGACCAAAAAAACAGCTAAAAAATCCCCACAAATATATTTGAGCTTGTGCAGTTTGCTACAGATACGATTTGTGTGGTTTGACTCGCGTGCTGTCTGAGCATCCAATCAAAGGATGTGAAATTACTGACGTTATCGGACGCCTAGAGGGCCTCAGAGTCAACACCTCGCAGTCTGATTGGCCAAAGGGCAGCTTCAAGCAACATGGATTCTACGCTACTAAGAGCCTGCAGTGGTATTTTCTGAAGGTCTTATGGTAGACACTTTAAAATGAACAGAATAATTTATTTATTTATTTATTTATTTATGACAAAAGTCATTCTGAGCAGCACAAAAGTCCTTGACTGGTCGCCACTCAACCCACATACATATTTTTGAATCAACTGATACTGTACAAATATGGATATTTAAGAAGTAGGCAGATAGTGGCATGGATATTTAGTGCACTAAATGGACACAATGAAGGGTAATTCAGGATTGAAGTTTCCTTAAGGGATTAAAGTTTATCATCATATGTATAAGAAACATAATACAATCCAATGAAATGCTGTGATTTCAGTAACTTCTGAACTAATTTAGATTGGGCATGAATACAAAAAAAGTACAACATTTCAAAAACCGCAAGAAGGAGGGAAAAGACCATGTTTCGATGTGTTGAAGTATACAAATGAGGATATTTGGACCAGATACAGATAAGGGTAATTGGAGATACAGAGAAGGATAACAGGAGCAGAAACAGATAGAGATAGTGGCATTATGTTACACTATTAATTTACATGCTATTAAATAGCAATTGAAACAAAAGATTGTTTTTTTAAAGATGAACTCTTGGCGTACATGCAAAACTTTTTCATTCGCTTAGTTTCATTTTTCCCCTTTGGTCTTTGCTCAACAATGGCCAATGACTATCTAAGCTAGCAGACATTATGCAATATTGTATTCTTCGCATCAGATATTATTATATTTCGCACTACGCCAACGAATTTGGATTAACCAAGGATATTCATGGTAAAAGTGGCAATATTGAGCTCGATAAGCTTGAACGTAACAACATTTCACAAAGGAGAGTAGCTCATTTTAGTTAGCTCGAATCGATTCTTGCATCTGGAAACAGATAAAAAACTTATGGAAGTCAATTTGCCACATTTTAACCATGCTCTTGGTTCATATGCCTACTCTTTGGCTACAGCTGATGTTATTCCTGGTCCCCAATGCCTAACTCAGGCTAAAAAGCTGTCTTGCCTGCAGCTGACTTTATGTATTTAATGGGAGAAGCACTAATTTAAGTATTTCTTGAAAAGTTAGGTTTTTAGACATTGTTTAACTACGAATGACTCAACAAGTGGAAGTTTGGAGACCACTTTGTGCAGCTGGGGATGGTTGCACATCAACAGGCTAAATATCCATGAAATTACTGAGCAACTGAAGAATTTTGAGGATGTATTTGGTCTGTAATTAATAATCAACAGTCTACAACAATGACTGCAGGACAGCAGGCTGCATTTAATCACTGCACACCTTAACAATGATGGAACTGTAATGAATGGACAATCAGTGCAACCCAGATGAGGATGGGTTCCGTTTTGAGTCTGGTTCCACTCAAGGTTTCTTCTTCATGCCATCTCAGGGAGTTTTTCCTTGCCGCAGTTGCCAACGGCTCACTCATCAGAGAAAAACTTACAGTTATAAGGAACAAACTTGTACATTATTTTATAACCGCTATCTCTGTAACGCTGCTTTGAGACATTGTCCATTGTTAAAAATGCTGTACAAATAAAAATGTATTGACTTGAATTGAAGTTTGTTTCACCACCTAGGTGCCAGGAAAAAAGTAGAGTCTCAGGGAAATGGTGTCTCGCTGGTTAAGACGGTGGACTTTCAGTTCAAGAAGGTTGTGAGTTTAAATCCCAGGACCTCCATGCTGCCACTGCTGAGTATTTGAGTACCTCAAACTCTCAGTTGTAGAAATAAGACAGAAAAGCATGTCTTCCTTGTACCCGGAGAAACGACAGGACGCATCAAGCAGGTCTGAGGATCGCAGGGAGCATAGATGTTGTGCGATCGATGGTGCTGTTTTTTTGTTTGCCTTTGCAGACATGCATCAGTGTTGTAAATCTCACGCAGGCACCTACAGGAAGCCAGTGGAGGGAGCGTAGGAATAGGGTGGTGTGGGAGAACTAGTTGTGGGAAGGTTAAAAAGAAGTCATGCACTTGCATTTTGGATATATTGCAAAGGCTGAATGTCTCTCAGAGGCAGGCTTGCAAGGGGGCTAGTTGCATGAGTCTGGTTTTGAGATGACAAAGAACTGAACGAGCACTAACAAAACATTTTTGACGACAAATTTGAATAGTAAAAAAGGAAATGTTGCGTAGGAAAAATTTGGAAACGTTTCAGAGATAAGAGAAAAAGCCATTTAGCTTTTTATTGGTTCATGCAGTGAAATGCTTGTTCATTGGCTTAAATGCTGTAATTATTATTGAAAGCAAAATAATTTCAGTGTTACGAGGTTTAACGGACCTGAGGGACAATCGAAAATACTGCAATATATCTGAAATATAAGATATCCTGTTAAAAAAAGAAAAATATATAGAATACTTTTGTTAATATTAATTTCAATGTAAAGAAAGGTTTCATGTTATATGAACTGCTCGTACCTGATATAATTTCGGCTGTTATAATAGGAATTAAAGCATGCGACTTTTTATTCATGAAAATAGAACTTTAAATAAGGAACTTATAGTGTGTTTTTACACTTCTTTTTGCAGTATCCATGTAGACAAATTCCATTTATGGAATCAAAGTGTCAATTACATTGTTGTCTTCTTTCGGCTTCTCCCATTAGGGGGTGCCACAGCGGATCCGTCTCCATACCCCCCTGTCCTCTACATCTACCTCTTTCAACCCAACTACCTGCATGTCTTCCCTCACCACATCCATAAACCTCCTCCTTGGCCATCTCTTTTCCTCCTTCCTGGTGGCTCCATCCTCAGCATTCTCCTACCGATATACCCCATGTCCCTCCTCTGCACATGTCCAAACCATCTCAATCTCGCCTCCCTCACCTTGTCCCCAAAACGTCCTACATGCGCTGTCCCTCTAATAAACTTATTTCTAATGCTGTCGTCGTCACTCCTAACGAAAGCCTCAACATCTTCAGCTCTGCTACCTCCAGCTCCACCTCATGTCTTTTACACAATACCACTGTCTCTAAACCATACAACATCTCAGGTCTCACCACAGTCCTATAAACTTTCCCTTTCACTCTTGCAGATACTCTTCTATCACAAATCACTCCTGCTATCACTCTTCTCCACCCACTCCACCCTGCCTACACTCTTTTCTTCACTTCTCTAACACACTCTCCATTACTTAAAGTGTCAATTACATTACATTATGCAATTAATAATGTGATGTGTAAATTTGGGCAGCACTCTATGTGGGGGGGGGAAAAAAGCAGCATTAGTATTACTGTTGGATGAAGTACAGCTGGGAGGTAATCATGCAATAATGAAGTACCACCGTTTCTTGTTCATTAGGAGGTTCAAACCTTAAAAGAGAAAATATGCAATCAAATTCTCCCAGTATCTATTCAGGAACTTGGTTTTATATTATCCATTGATTTAGTATAGAATTTGGAGGCAAAAAGCATTGTTAAAGCCTCTTCTTCTTTCTAGAGTAACACTGAACATCATTTTAAACGAAGTGTGCTGTAAAACCCTGGTGTGTATGGAGGGGGGGGTGGGGAACGTGGGAGACAGGCGACTGTAAACAATGTTTCGAGCTCATTTTATTTTTATTTATTGTCAGTGCTTTTTCAGCGTTTATTGGTGGATCTGCACACACACTCAAACATATGATTCTGCTAATCTCAGTCTGGTATAGGGTCCAGACTATTGGGATATAGGGTATAGAGACATCTTGCCAAGTGTCCACTTAGATGAATCATCACATACATACCTCCATCTCCGGACTCATGCCAGGGAGCAGTTCAGCCTGTTTTAAATAGTAAAAGTGTAATTTAATATTTCTAGAAGATTTAGGTCATTAGACATTATTTGAAGACTGCGAGTGACTCAACTGTTAAGACATCAAGTATATGAATTGTGAATAGTGTATCCAATCAAGGATGTGAAAATACCTACTATAAATACCTACGTCTAATATATATAGCAACTCTCAATCTGATTGGTTAAAATGACTGCTTCAAGCAACACTACCAAGAGCCCACAGCACTTATTTCTGTAGTCCGTGCTACACATGAAATATAAAAAGAATAAACTATTGGAAACGATTGGTTCCCTGGTGGTCTAGCGGTTTTGGATTTGGCGCTCTCACTGCCGCGGCCCGGGTTCGATTCCCGGTCAGGGAACCAAAGCCAGCCATTAGGGTTACACAAGCCAGTGCACTCTTTGTGCCGGTCCCAAGCCTGGATAAATGGGAGGGTTGCGTTAGGAAGGGCATCCAGCGTAAAAACAAATTGAACATACGGAGCACGAATACGGATGATCCGCTGTGGCGACCCCTAATGGGAGAAGCCGAAAGTAAGTTTTTAGACTATTGGAAATTATTGAATACATATTCATGGACAGAAATATATTAAAACATAAGTCAGTGACTCTGCTTCTTCAGCAGAGAAGTCATGATTGACCCTGACAGCCTGCCACTAAGAGTATGATAAAATGCTGTGTGGAAGAGGTTTGTGTCAGGAAAGCTCTCACCGGACACGATGCAAGGCCGGATTATTCTGTCAGGAATCTCTTGCGGGTGACTAGCTGAGTGAGGGAATGGATGGGAGGACCCGAATGCAGGATGCACACAGAAGTACAGAGAAAACAGTCCAGAGTTCAACTGGGTAACTAGTTGCAGTATGCAGAGCATACCAGGGGTCAGGATCAGGAACAGGAAAAGGAACAGGAGCAGAAGCAGGAGCAGTCAGGGTGGCAAGACTATTCTCAGGGGCTAGGGAGCCGGTAAGATAATCTGGCGCCGAGCTAAAGTCTTGGGTGTCCTTAAATACCAGGAGGTGCGGGAAAAACAGCAAGATGGCCGCCGACCCGGAAGTGCAAGCCGCGGAACCAGAAGTGTGCATAGCGTGCCCGGAAGATCCTGACAGTTTGCTGGTCTGTTTTTGTAAGCAAGCATCACTGTTTTAAATATGACTCAGGCAGAAGCCAGTGAAGGCAGCATACCAATAAGCGTCGTATGGGAGAACTTAAAAAGCTTGGAAACAAGTCATGCAGTTGTATTCTGAATCAGTTGCGGAGGTCAAATCAGAGGCAGGAGTGAGTTGACGTCGTCTTGAGATGACAAGGGACTGAACACGCAACTGAGATATCTGTGTGGTTAGAAATAGATACATTCTCCTGATTGTTGTAAATGACTGGGGTCATCAGAAGATCTTCTTGTGAAGACCGATGACCTGGCATCTGTGATTTTATCGATGTTTTATGATAACGATCTGCATGTCATCTGCATGTTCACTTACTTCTTTTGTTAAGCCAACTGGAGACATGGACACATGATCGGAATAGTGTGTCCCACTAGGTAGAGGGCCAGAACTACCCATTCATTGGGCAAACCTTTCTGTATTTTGCTGTGCTAATTCTCTCTAAACTAGAACTTTAACTGATCAACAGCATCCAATGGCACCTATCTCCTTCACACTTACAGTAACAGACAGCTCTTCTACTTCCTCATCAACATTATTTGGGGTGGGGTTTGAGCACACCATGATTGCTTCAGTCTTATCAATTTGAGGACCTCTCTGTCCATGTATCAGGGGGAAACAATACTTCCAGCTGCCTGGTTGCACAGTTTTGAATCCATCACCTCAAAGATCTCAGGACAACACTTGAATTACTGTAAACAGTGATTCTATATAAATAAACAGTGGCATAGGCATGCTGTTGGCAGGGTATTCTGTCCATGAGATGTTGAAACTTAGCTGGAGCTCAGACCAACCCAAACAGAAGAGTGCCAAATTGGTGTGGTGTGAAAATAATGTGTAAAATTTACTCCCTGGTGTACTTCAGTGTCAACTTAATGTCAATTTCAATGTGTGGTATTGTGTATGCATGAAATTTCTCTAAAGTCCACTCAAAAATAGACTTTTAGCCTGGGGCACTCAAACCATATGGCTGCTCTGATCACTGTAGTCCTCCTCGATTACTACAATGTTGAGCATTGAGCTTATAACCTACTAACCAAACTCAGGTTGTGGGGTGTAAAACCACCAAACCTAAGGGGGAGTTGCAAAAATGCATGGGAAAATTCCTCTTGTGAGTCAGTTTTTAATGGCGTCTCCAGTTCCTATGATGCTCTATTAGGAACCATGATTGCCAGAGTCACGGGAATCACATTTCTCCATGGTGTAATAAGATTGAAATTGGTACTCTTTTGCCTGACATCATTGTTGATTTCCCAGAATCCTTGTGTGACCTCAAAGGCCCTTGCCACTTTGTGACTTCACTGGTGTGAATTCCCAAAGCCTTGCTTCCTTGTTAAAGAGTACAGACTGCCTTTCCTGGAAGACTGCCCTTCACTTACTTCCTTTTTTGCTAATAAAACATTCCACCTCCTAATTGTATGATGTCTAATGATGTTTAATTTTCATGGGGCTTGTTCCCATCGAGTAATTCCAAACGGAATTGAAGCCTTGGGAGAGCTGTACAGAAAATAACAGGAGGTACATGCACCCGATGCAATAACGTAACTTGTTCTCCTGATGTTTTGATCTTTGTCTGTTTTCCTGAGTCTTGATTAAAGTCCGACAGAGTCTGTTTGTTGAACCCTTTTGAACTTCCTGTAATGCCTTTCCTTGCATTTTTCGACTGCTGGTTTGACAAATAAATCTTTTCAGCCAGTACCTGCAGCCATTTCTACTGACACACTGATACAAAAGAAGGCGTATCTCATAAATTATCAATCGTTATATATTAATCATAAAACGATTACGTCTCGACGAACAGCTACCAAATTTGAGTTCAGCACTAACAAAGAAACACCTGCTCATGAAAATATTTTGGCAAATTAGGTTAGAGACTTTGCAAAACAAATGGCTATATAAAAAAAAAATTAAATCCTAAACAATGAATGCAATATTTTTTGGTGGACAGACAGTAAAAATGAAATGTAATTATGTGTAAATGTAAGTAGGCTATTCGTGTATATGTGCTTTACTGAAGTATTTTCATTTGGGGAGACTTTTACTTTAACTTCACTACATTTTAAAGTCATCGTGCATACTCTGTTTTGAACTTGTTTCGATTGGCGTTTGGTGGTATCTACTTATCACCAACATAGAGTTCAGCATCAGTATAACAGCAAGCAGAACATTTAGAGAGGAATAAAAGATGGAAGAAACTGCAGACTCAAACTCTGCCATATTTGTAAGATTTATTTAAAGTACCGTATTTTCCGGACTATAAGCCGCTACTTTTTTCCCACGCTTTGAACCCCGCGGCTTAAACAACGAAGCGGCTAATATATGGATTTTTCCTGGGTTTTTCCCGGTTTCACAAACTTCAAGCCAAAAAACTGAGCCCTGTAACATTAGACCAATGAAATTGCCGAACGGGTTCAGGTGAACCAATGAAACTCTTTATATTAAATCAGATGCGCTCCCACTGAATCGGGCCGCACCACATCATAAATATGGATGAGGTTCCTCTGACGTTTGACCTGCCGCTCACTCGGACTGACAACAGGAAATGCGAATCATTCGTCACGCTGAAAACAACCGGGCATGAAAAAACACACTTCACCTGTGTTCTGAGCTGCACGGCATCGGGAGAAAAGATTCACCGATGGTGATTTTTAAACGCACGACGATGCCAAAAGAAAAACTCTCGAGAGAAATAGTTGTGAAAGGAAGGAGGAAGACAGTGAACAATGACTTTCTTGGTAGGCTACTGTTTAGATACAAGCCGTGTAACAGGCACTGTCTTTCGTTAAAGCCTGTGTAAAGTTCATTAGTTTCAGTGTAGACACCTGCGGCTTATAGACAGGTGCGGCGTATTTATGTTCAAAATAAAAATCTTTGTCAAATTCAGTGTTTGCGGCTTATATTTGGGTGCGCTTAATAGTCCGGAAATTACGGTAGTTAGAAGGTTTTGGGCTCGTGATAATTGTAATGGATATCAATCAGTGTTTGACTTAAAGTATCAGTCTATTAAAAGATCGGTGTTTTAAGAGTAACATTCGAGTCTCTTCACATAAACTGAGTTGATTAAGTAAAGAATTTTGTGACCAAAAATAATAATAAAAAGTTTATAGCCATAATAAAGCATAGTACTTTGG
Organism: Silurus glanis; assembly: GCA_014706435.1. Lineage (NCBI taxonomy): Eukaryota > Metazoa > Chordata > Actinopteri > Siluriformes > Siluridae > Silurus > Silurus glanis. The sequence continues at coordinate 887,443 of JAAIIK010000114.1, forward strand.
ACACTTAAGTACATTTGAAGGCAAATACTTGTATTCAAGTGAAAGTTTAAAGGGACACTTTTACTGGAGTCAAATTTTACCGAGCGTATCCCTACTTTTCCTCATGTACATGGTTTGTGTACTTTGTCCACCACTGGTTATTAATTTGAATTGTGGGCCAATTTTTCAAACTTGTTCCACTGCCCAAATAACTATATCCCTGTCTGTACAATCCTAAAGCCACTTCAGTTCACGGCCATCCTACTTTCCTTTGTGCAGTGCAGTCACGCACACTTCCAGCTGCTCTCATTACCTTTTATTGACTTGAAGACACACCTACATTCTCATACATAGCCTCAAAGCCATGCCTAAAATCATTTTTATGCTTTTCCCCTACTTATCTTTATGCATTAAAGCCACACCTATTCACAGCTTCTCTCATTTCCTTTCATGCAGTCGAAAACACATTGCTATATCACGGTCGAAATTAAATTCCGAATAATGAACCTAGCCATATCCAGGACATCACGATTTATTTATTTATTTATTTTTCGCAGCACTGTGCGGACCTTCTGTTTATGAACCCTCCAGGATCTGTAATAAAAACTCAAACAGCCCCTTTAAGTGAGTGCTGTGTGCATTGGTACTGTATGTATCTCTAGGAGGCATGTTAATGCATTTCGTCTGCCTCTGTTAACTGCAGCCCATGATTGATATACACTCGATCTATAAATATACACTACACAAGACGTTTGCAAGACGGATGCTCTAGGTTGTGCATTACAATATTAACTTGACCCCGTTTAACATTTCCATCAGACCAACTCTGTGAAAGTATCTACACTTTCCATTAAAAGTACTACAAAACAAACTCTGCTGCACTTGTTAAGCTACCAATAAAATATAAACATTGACTAATTGCCTGCCACTTAATGATATGCGAATTTCAGGGTGGCATTTGATTTATTTACTTTGATTAGAACACCAACTGTGACTGGATACAAGTTTTGGGACTTTTCCAGCTATATGTGGTTCTTCTACAAACTGTTACCACAAAATTATATCGGATATCTTCTTTCTTTACATTAACTAGGAGACCCAAACCTGTTCCAGCATGAAATGTGTGCACAAAGCCAGCTAAATGAGGATATGCTTTACATGCATTGGCATGGAAGATCTTGAGTGGCCTGATCTCAACCATAATGAACACCTTTGTGATTAATTGGAATGCTCACTACAACATGGAGCCTCCTCACCTACATCAGTACCTGACTATACATATATATATATAATTTTATTTATGTAGTACGGCATCAGTGAGCCATCATTGTCCTAGCAGTGTAGTATAGCATTTAATAGGGTGATTCTGGATGGAAAAAAAACCTGGCCCTGATCCTGCTGGTTCTGTTGTGTTACTACACCAACCAGGCATTACTTTATGGCCACCAATCAGGCATAACATTATGACCACCTGCCTAATATGGTCCCTCTTTTGCTGCCAAAACCGTCCTGGCCCATCGAGCATTAACATTAACATTAACTTATTCAGCAATTTGTGCTACAGTTTTGAAGATTAAATGTGAAATTGGAGGTTTAAGAAGCACATACAAATTGTACGGTCAGGTGGACAAACTTTAGAAGTGTGTTATCATAACTATAGAAGAATATTAGCCATGAAGGTCATGATAAAAAGTTAAATAGCTTTTGAGAATAAAGATAAAAGCAAAAAGTCAAGTAAAAATAATTCAACAAGAATTATTCAAATTAAAGTCGGATAAAAATGGATCAAATTAAATGTAACAAAAGTACTGTACTAATACCACAGGCTCAAATGTACAGTTGAAGGGTTTGGAAAGATTTCAGTGTTTTTGGGGAAAAAAAAGAGAACGTCTAAGATCTTGGCACTTCTTGGGCTGGTTCCATCGAAAAAGCTAAAAGCCACTTAGTATTTAATATGCTTAGTATTAATGTTCAGCAAAACTATTTCCAAATGACCTGCTAGACTCATTCCCATCATAGCCAACAGGTATATTGGTCGTAATCCAAATATTGATTCATCAATGAGTTTGAGTGATTCAATGTCAGTGTAGGACACTGTTTTAAGAAACGGTGTGACGTGTTGCCTTCTTTTCCAGGACTCTTTTTTTTTAATTTTTATTTGTAATTAATTTTATGTATATTAAAGTCCATTTCATTTGGAAAATTTTACAACATTTTGACCCTCAGATGTGATGTTCTACATAGACTTATTAACATGGTCCTTCCATTGGAACAACCAAAGAATCCAATTATTATTCAATGGACCCTTTGAGGAAATCATAATCAAATCACCATGATTTTTGGAATGAAAGAAGCTAAAATTTAACAATGGCAGATTTTTACAAATCAAATGACTGTTGGTTTGTACTAGACATGTTTCTAGTTCACATATGTCACATTGCTATACAATCTTATATAATCCTGTACAATCCTATAAAATATATATATCATAATATCATTGCAGGTGAGTACAGTATCTCTAGATCATGCTATGAGTTTTCTGTCAACAAAGATAAATGTAGCTACTTTGGATGAGCTCAAATATAAAAGATGTACTGGGTTTAACACTTTTTGTTCTTTCACGGTTCAGATATCTTAAAGTATTTTAAAAAATCCCAAAATGAAGAAAAAACACTGTAGATGTGTTTTGATACTTTTGAACAGTGTTGGGCAGTAACGCGTTACTAGTAACGAAGTTACTTTTGACAATAACTAATACTGTAACGCGTTACTTTTAAAACTAAAGTAACTCCGTTACCGTTACCGTATGGTGCGTTTGTCCGTTACTTTTTTAAATGAATGAATTTGGGCTGAAGTGTAGCCTACAGTCTAACCTGTTTACAGCAGCGACGCATTGTAGGATTGGTGGATGAACCACTGTAAACACGAAGAAGACGCACTGTGGGCGTGTCTCCGTTTATTCAGGTCTGTGCGGCAGTAATGGCGAGTCGAGGCGAGAGCAAGACGAGTTTCTCAAAGTGGAAATATGCTCATTATTTCACTTTAGTTTGAGCATAAAGACAAAAACTTTTTAGTCAAATGTAAGCTGTGTCTTTCTGGTTCGAAGGTCGTATCTACTGCGATAAACAGCAACTCCAATCTGTCGAAGCTCCTCCAGAAACTCCATGCCTCGACGAAGCTAGAAGCTAACCCGGTGTTCTGTTCTACATTGTTGATAGTTTTCATACTTAAGCTGTGAAAGGAACATTTTTAAGAGCTCAACACAACAGCTTTTATGATGCAGAAGCCACTTTAGTTTTTGATTGTGAATATATTATTCAGCTTGTTTTGTTCTTTATTTCAGAAATCCTTGAGATATATTCAGTTTGTGCTGGTCTGACTTCAATAAAATAGTGTTTAAAAATGACTTTGTGTTTAAGTCAGTTTTGTGTTTGTAGACCATAACGCACAAAAGGGCATTAATGGGAACATTAAAGAACGTTCTTTAAAAAAGTAACTAAAAAGTTACTTTTAACAGTAACGCATTACTTTTTGGTGTAAGTAATCAACAAAGTAATTGAGTTACTTTTTGAATAAAGTAACTAGTAACTGTAACTAGTTACTATTTTTTAGTAACTAGCACAACACTGCTTTTGAAGGGTACTTTTGACTATATATAAAATCATCATTTTTACAAATATTTGACGTTTCACACAACAGGTAAAACATAGCATCATATATGTGGTAGTGCCTAAGAGTGGCTGGTTGGAATATGCTTGACTCCCAACCTTTTAAACTGAAACTCAATGCCTTTATATCCATATACTCTATCAAAAGCTAATAGTAGCATACTAGTATTACATGAGCAGAATCTGATGCTAGTGCTCTTCAATCAAATGAAAAGTGAACGGTATTTAACTCAAAGCAACCCGGCGCAACATGAGCTAGCTTTATCAACTAGCACAATTAGTTCATGCTAAGTTTATTGCTTACGTACATTCCGTATTGACTTTTTTTTCCCCTCAATAACTCCTACCCTGACTGTCAAAAGTTAGCAGTATACACATGGGGGTTGTCATGTGTACAATTAAAGTAAATCAATGAGAAAGTCAGGACCTAAATCAAGACTCTGATCCTGAAATCCCACTCACATAAATGAGCAGGGTACAGGTTCCTAATTTCCACCCTCATGAATATTCATAGCTCATAGTCTAATTAATGATGTAAAGCTTCAGACGTGAATCTTGGCCTTTTTTACTGAAGCCCTTAAAACATTTTTTTTTTTTTCCATTTCCTGACAGCTGACTGCTTTTATCTGCAAAATCATATATGTAATATTTTCTTCTTTTTTTTTTTTCCCAATTTATTATTTTTTTTTTTTTGGAACTGCATTTCTTGATAAAAGCTATTCATTTCTTGTCACACTGCTGTTCTAGTAATTTATGCATCCATGAATATTTTACTGCTGATGTCCTACGTTTTTTCAGCGAAAGGTGACGTGACTGTTTTGCAAGTTAATATGAGTTAGTATGAGTCAAATATCTCTCACACGCACACCAACACACACGCACTTGCTTACAATTGCAAAAAAAAAAGACGTGCTGCATGTATTATTCAGGTTATGTGAAGACGTACTTATGTGTGTTAAAGCCTTGTAAGCTTGTACTCCCCCATGCATATCTGTGTGTGTGTGTGTGTGTGTGTGAGACAGAAAGAGAGTCTCTAAAGCCCATCTATTACTTAAATGCAGTCAATTGGAGGTTTGTGCTCTCATGTTGACCAAGCAAAGTACATTAACTACATTAACCTTTCAGAGACATTTGCAAATCACCTTTAACCCTTTAACACACACACACACACACACACACACGCGCACGCACACACGGTGAGGTCTGCATGATCAGATTTATAATAAAAGAAGAAAAAGAAGAGGTGGAAATGCTTTTCAATGCATTTCATAAACCAGGTTTCTGATCATGCATGCAATGTTTATTGGGTGGTTTTTCCATCATTCATGAAATTTACATAGACTGCACGATCAATACACAAAATACACACAATAAAAGCTACACAAAAAAACAGGTACTTTTGTGTCTTGCCGATCACGATCGAAATGCAAAATAATTAAAAAGATATATATTTTTTTAAATGTGTATCTCCATGACTGAGGTCGACGCATAAATATGATGCTATATGAAAGAGTTTTATTTCTTCAGTTCAGACAGACAGCAAACCGTCAATTTACTGAAGTGCTGACTTCTGACGCATGGCCTTTTCACAAACAGGTCTTTGAAGCGCTGCAAAAAAATAACCGATTCAATAAAACCAGATGTTCTTTTCCTGCTCCGGCTCCAGGAAGACGCAGCTCTACCTCTGCCATGTTAATCTGTATTCTATGTATCTCCCAGGACACTCCTCGGTCTCCGTAGCGTTGCGATACGTCAAATTCACGTGGCAGCAGCGGTGATGAGAGAACACGCCGGAGAAACGATTTTAACGAAGAGAAATCGGTCTACATAGAAAATATAGGTCACAAATGATTAGCCAGTTTCGAAAATAATAAAAGTACCGTATTTTCCGGACTATAAGCCGCTACTTTTTTCCTACGTTTTGAACCCCGCGGCTTAAACAACGAAGCGGCTAATTTATGAATTTTTCCTGGGTTTTTCCCGGTTTCACAAGATTCAAGCCAAAAAACGGAACCCCATAACATTAGACAAATGAAATTTCCGAACCGAAACGAAAAAATGCACCTCACCTGTGTTCTGAGCTGCACGGCATCGGGAGAAAAACTTCCACCGGTGGGGATTTTTAAACGCACGACGATGCCAAAAGATAAACTCCCGAGAGAAATAGTTGTGAAAGGAAGGAGGAAGACCGTGAACAATGACTTTCTTGGTAGGCTACTGTTTAGATACAAGCCGTTGTAACGCGTCGAGTCAGGGTCAAGGGAGAGCTCGCTAACTCCAGTTGCAACAGAAATCATATAAGCACAGACAGGTTTCCAAAACTCGTGCTTTTTTCCTGGCAACAGCGTTACGGGTTAGTCAAAGAAACTTAGACATGAGCATCAGAAAATAATAAGCACATAATCCTCAGTCTTACACACACGCAGTAATACCGGAAGAATGCAGTGGCAGGCTATTCCCAAAATACCGCTCTGCTCTTAATAGAAGCGCAACATATTGCATTTAGTGTCTTTTGTTAAAGCCTGTGTAAAGTTCATTAGTTTCAGTGTAGACACCTGCGGTTTATAGACAGGTGCGGCTTATTTATGTTAAAAATAAAAATATTTGTAAAATTCAGTGGGTGCGGCTTATATTTGGGTGCGCTTAATAGTCCGGAAATTACGGTATATCTTATAATCTACAAATAATTTTATATAAATTAATCGTTTTTTTTACCGATGCAAATATGTTAAACGACGCTTGTATCGATGCATTACATTGTCAACTTTTATGCCGATGTACCGATGCGAATCGCTTAATCTTACCGTTCCTAATTTTTATTGAAATGTTGTGTCTAAAATACGAAACTAACATCTAATAAGTAGACCAGCGGCGATTAGATGCTGATAGAATCATCGCACCTGCCATGGTTGTATCACACCACATAAAATACTTGTCACAGCAAGCCATTATGCAAATGCGTGTGATTTGTAGATAACAATAGACTTGAGGGAGCATTATAAATGTCAACTTAAATAAATAAATACATTAATAAAAATAACAATAGGGGGAGTGGTGGCTCCAGCGGTTAAGGCGCTGGGTTATCGATCGGGGGGTCTGGGGTTCAAGCCCTGGTATCGCCAAGCTGCCACTCTTGGGCCCTTGAGCAAGGCCCTTAACCCTCTATGCTCCAGGGGACCCTTACGAGAAAAAATAAATCAAGGACCGTGACGTCGGAGTGATGTGGGGCCGCCTTCCCGTGGGCTCACCACCTGCAGGAGGGACCGTAAGGGACCAGTGCTGAGAGGATTGGGCAGCAGTCGAAGGCGGGGGCCTTGACAGCCCGATCCCTGGACACGGAGAAGTGTCTAGGGAATATGCTTAGACTGCTGCCCCCGTGACCCGAATTACGGATAAGCGGGAGAAGATGAATGAATGAATGAAAAATAACAATAATAATAATAGACAGGTAAGACGTTTTGGAGACGAGGTGAGAGAGGTGCGAATGAGATGGTTTGATGTGCAGAGGAGGGACATGGGGTATATGAGTAGAAGAATGCTGAGGATGGAGCCTCCAGGTAGGAGGAAAAGAGGAAGTCCAAGGAGGAAGGGGGTTTATGGATGTGGTGAAGGAAGACATGCAGGTCGTTGGTTTGAAAGAGGAGGATGGAAGGGACAGAGCTGTATGGAGACACCTGGCTTGAATACCTGGGAATGATGTGTCAGCGAGAATGTACCATCCCTCCCATGGCAGGGTCACTTCTGCTTTTTTGACCTGCATTAAAGGGGCGTCATCAAGATTTGACTTGATAGACTTGATAGAGTAAAAGATTTCATTGAAATCCCTAGAAACCTGAAATGCAATTCGAATGCCTGTTGATGATTTATCTTTTTAAATCAACCAATGACTATTGACACAAGTCAGAACTTTGACCCGATATAACCTCACATACTTTACAATGAAAATGGAGAGCCAAAAGGGCCAACACGGTCTTCTCTGAATCTTTGCCTTACGTTTTAATATATTTTTGTCCATGAATATGTTTTAACTTATTCCCAAAAATCCTTTCTCCTCATTTCATAGCTTTTCTCATAGCGTGTTTTGGAGCAGTGCATCTGAGTGTAAGTTTCAATTTGAGTTTCTACACAAGCCGATCACGTGTCGCCGGGATCAAAGGGAATTGCCGTAAGGTGAGGTCTTCAGAGTCAGCCGTGTGGGGGCCTGTAGCTTGGAATACATGCTGCTTGAAGCTGTTGCTTTAACCAATCAGATTTTGAGTCCCACTGGGGCCATCTATCAAGCGTCCAATAACGTCAACATTTTCACGTCCTTTGATTGGATGGTGAGAGAGCGCTCGAAAACCACATCTATAGCAAACTGATTTGGTCGCAGTTTCACTTAGAATTACATTTACAAGTTGGAACCCGTGGTGATGTTATGAGGTAAACATCGATGCTTCTGCTAGAGATGACGTATGCAGGGGGTGCAGTTGTGGCTACAGTGAAAGGAGACTTGTTGAATCGTGTTCATTGGGTTTCTTGCTTTATGACATTCATTCTCACTGAATGAAATTATTGTCTGTGATGCAGTGCTTTGTTCTACTGCGTTTCTCTGTAATGTTTCTATAGCCACATAATGATGGTATTAAGAGGTGGATTGATTCAGGCAGGGCACCACTGAAGGCCTGGGTGTGAAATGCATGGTCTGCCAATAGAAAATGCCCAAACATCAATTCCATAAAACCCAATTTGAAACGAGAAATTTAGCACCCCATGATAACAAATAGAAAACATGTTTCTCTTTCTGCGGGTTTTTTTCAGAAATTACAGAGGAACCCTGTATCTTTGCAGAAAACTATTCCGTGATGCTAAGCTAAATGGCATCATCATCCTAAATGATCCAGCTGCATTTCTCTGATGAATGCGAGAGTTATATGATTGATGCATTACTCTTGTTCGTCTGGCAGCGACATCAAAGAAACAAATAACTTCCATCAAGCAGACATGCTAAGTAAAGGTTTTCCTGCTATTTGAAATGTTTTTGCGTCAATAACCCTGGCGCTTTTTGCACTTCTGTAATGTCCGCCTTTCTCGTTGTGAATCTGGAGCCTTCTTTGTGAAGTGTCTTGGCTAATGGTTAGGAACAAGGGCCATTACCTGGCCATTGACTGAAGATGTTTGTTATTTCTGTAGCGGATTTGAAAGTACAGTATAAGGCTCGAGAAAGGTATTTGTAAAAGTGCTTTAGATCAGTGTCAAAAGTTTGTGGACACCTGACCATGTGGTTTGAATTTCCCTTTCAACATTCCGTCTCCATTGAAACCTCCAACAAATTATCCACAATAAGTGTTAGTAAAGTCAGGTAATGATGTAGGTGAGGTGAGGCGAGGAGGCCTTGGGTGCGGCCAGCATTCATCGTAATAGGAATGAATCATAAATGTAGTTGAGTAGAGAGACGTTTTGGAGACAAGGTGAGGGAGGTGTGATTGAGATGGTTTGGACATGTGCAGAGGAGGGACATGGGGTATATCGGTCAGAGAATGCTGAGGAAGGAGCCACCAGGAAGGAGGAAAAGAGGAAGACCAAGGAGAAGGTTTATGAATGTGGTGAGGGAAGACATGCAGGTAGTTGGTGTGACAGAGGCAGATGAAGAGGACAGGGGGGAATGGAGACGGATGAGCTGCTGTGGTGACCCCTGTAAGTTACCACTTAAAAATATACTAAATGATTAGTCTTCAATTCAAAACAACGAATAAGTGAATTGATTGACAGTGAAGTTGTCATGATCTGACCCCTTGCAAGCACCACCCCCTTCTCCCATCTCACGTTATTAATCTTTGCTCATTTGCTCGATTTTTTTTCCACTCGTACAAATGAAACGGAACAACAATGAAGTGTCAAATTGAACATTTTACGCATCATTTTAATCCCAATGATAATTAGAAAGTAATTACATACAGTGTTTGCTCTCCCGTGCCAGACAGCACAGATGGGTCTAAACAGTCTAAGCAGGAGGACCAGCAGTAAATACTGTATGGTAGTCAGGTGGAAACGTTTCATGGAATTTTTTTCATTCTTTGACAGTTGGCAAGTCTGAGTTTGGCCGTGACTCTGTTTTCCCCACCGACTCGAACTTAAATACAGCGTTTGCACCAATTGCAATCCACATAAGTCACAACAAGGACGAGAAAACTCTTTTATTTTTCCCTTGCTCCGAACGAATCCTAAGCAGGAGAGAACCGCGAGCAAGTGTCTGGCAATGAGTAAGCGTGCTTCGTCAGCACTCCCTTTGGCACGCGTCGCCTATAATCATCCCGACAATATGCAACAGGACTTGGCAGACATGTAGCTGTTTTGCTTATGAGAAACGATGACAAACGCGATGCCGTGACCTTGTGAGACGGCTGTGGAGGAGGAGCGATGAAGCGTGATTCAATTACGCCGAATAAAATTCCTCATTGCTCCCGATCGGACCTTTTGTTCATTCGTTTCTTTGGTTGAACTCTTCTCGAAGCAGGGTGTCTGAAGCGAAGCAAAGGGTCTGTGATTATCTAATATGGCTACAGTTAGTGGAAAATGATTTTTATTTGAATATTGTTAGTACAAAACAGATTTCATGGGTGGGAAGGCCAAATACAGACAGCAATTTCTCTGGGTTTAATGTATATTTACAATACTGCCACCTCATGATGATTTTTGGATCTTTAAAGAAAAAATGACGACCCCCCCACAAAGATCCCAAGCCTATAGGTTGCGCCAGCTATAGTTAGATCCCACTTCATGAAGATTTCAGACATTGGACTTTGAGTCCAACTCCTAGACAAAGGTGATCTCAAGTTTGTTGTTTAAATTGTCTTAATTAAAAATATTGAATAAATGATTTAGTATTCCACAGTTAAGAGCTTCCATCACAATTAATACTAAACAGGAAGCTTCTGGGTATAGTTCTCAGAATGGTAAAAAGATGAACATGTGGACACCAGACCATACGATTGGTATGTGATTCTGGAGCATTTTATTCCACATTCCCTGCTCTTTTCCACTAGATGTTCCACTAGATTTTGGAGTGGAGATTTATGCTCATTCAGCCACAAGAGTATTAGTAAGGTCAGGTGCTAATTGCAGTTTGACTTTTTCTGCCATCTCTTTCACTGCTGCTACACATTTCATACAGTATATTTCAATTCTTTTGGAAATACATCGATTGTACAGCATCTATGCTTAATATATAACGTAATGTAAATATTTTACTTTACATTTCGTATATTTTATTTCACTTTATTTGATTATAATTGTACTGTGAGCAACTGCAACCTAACAATTGTGGTTCCCTGTGGGATCAATTCTGATTCGAAGGGTCGGATATAGAGTAGGGAGGCCAATTTATCCCAAAGGTGTTCAGTATGATTGAGGACAGAGCTCCGTAACATTATAAACGTCAGCTTAAATAAATACATTAATAAAAACAACAATAATAATAATAGACAGGTAAGACGTTTTGGAGACGAGGTGAGAGAGGTGCGAATGAGATGGTTTGATGTGCAGAGGAGGGACATGGGGTATATGAGTAGAAGAATGCTGAGGATGGAGCCTCCAGGTAGGAGGAAAAGAGGAAGGCCAAGGAGGAGGATTATGGATGTGGTGAGGGAAGACATGCAGGTAGTTGGGTTGAAAGAGGCAGATTTAGAGGACAGAGGGGTATGGAGATGGATGATCCGCTGTGGCGACCCCTAATGGGAGAAGCCGAAAGAAGAAGAAGAAGAAGAAGAA
>JAAIIK010000114.1:898938-934742 GCA_014706435.1 Silurus glanis
ATATATATATATATATATATATATATATATATATATATATATAATATGGACATAACTGAGACTCTTGAGGTCCCCCTGTTTGAAGAAATATAATAATTATTTTGTAATTTTACATTATGTCCGTTTAACAAATTTTGTTGTTCTCTTGTGGTTTGTTCTTTCTATTTCTGAACATTGTTTTGAAATGTACTGGACCTTCTAGTAACTATTTTTTTTTCTTGCTTTTATGTTGCATCATATGATATTGGGTAGTAAGGAAATTAATTTTTTTTTTTTTTTTGCTTCAGCCTACATTTCCTTTTTATTGGAGTTTAAAGCTTGTTTAATGCTCATGTTTAATGCCGCTGTCTCAGAAACTAATGATAAAAAAAAAAAAAAACTCCTACTTAGGACATTCTGATAAATATAAAGGTGTGAACTGCATGCAGGTGAGTTAAATAGTCAAGACAAATGACATAAGTCACTGCATATACATAGATTTTTGCTAGAATTATACTAATAACATACATTTTATTCAAAGGCGCCTTTCAAAACACTCAAGGACATGGTACAATTGAGTGATAATCATAAAAACCAAGACACGAAACAGCTGTTTAACTGTTCAAATTGATCAGAAAAAGCTCATCTAAACAAATCAGTTTTAAGATGTAATTGAAATTAATTTTGAATACATTCCTTACACAAAAAATCACATCAAAAACCGCTTTGGAATCTTAAAAGCATAATTCCAGGTCATTTTCTTGTCTTTTTTTTTTTACAAAAATATTTATAATGAAACATTTTGATTTCAGAAATTCTAGTAAGAGACTTTTTAAAAAATTTGTCAGGACAATACATTGTAAGAAACACTGGACAACGTTTCCCATACTGCATCACTGCAACATGGCACTTGATCTCTGCTCCTGATTCCAATTCAGAGCCGATTAGCACTTGTATATAGCCAATTGTCTCACGTTTGGCATAGTAGTTTTGTTCCTCATTACGTGGTTCAAATAATATCCTTTGTTTCTTTGTCTCCTGGTTTTTGTCTTAGGTTTTCATTTGAGTTCAATTTGTCCTGCCAAATTGGTCTTAACACTAATAGAATATAATTTTTTTCATTTGCACAAATCTTAATTATACCAGATATCCATCAGGGTTCGATGTTTGGTCCTTGATAGTTAAATGCTATTTCTGTATTACTTTGTTTTATATTATTGTTTTAAGTAACAGTAGTGCTAATGATATCCAACCAGACTAATATTGCAGTAAAGAAAGTCTTCTTCTTCTTTTGGCTGCTCCCATTAGGGGTTGCCACATATTGCAGTAAAGAAAGTAATGATTATAATTTAAATTACAGAGATACATTTTTTTTAACTACTTTATACGTTTGTTCCTTAAAATTGTAAGTTTATTCCTAATGTTACAAAAAGGGAAAACTTACGGAAGAAAGAAACCTTAAGAGGAACCAGAGTCAGAAGGAAACCCATCCTAATTTGGGTGGCACCAAATGTCCATTTATTACATTTCCAAGATTGTTAAGGTGTGCAGTGATAGGTGATTAAATGCAAACTGTGGTCCGTGAGCCATTTTTGGACAATTACAAATACACTTCAAATCCTTCCTTAAAGTTGTTGAGTTGCTTAGTAACTTTATGGCTCTTTCAGCGGTTGATGTGGATCACATGGTGTGAGCTACATGGCCTCTCTCTAAACTATATAGACAAGACTCTTAAGACACGTGACTTTTCCAGCCACATTTTGTTCATCCACAAACTTATACCACAAAGTTGGAGGGACACAATTGTATAGAGTGTCTTTAGATGTGATATTATTAGATTTTTCCAATCACTTTTACTATCAGACATAAACTTCTATTTTGACAACTGTTCACTAAGCCACGAAGAAGATACAGTGTTTACGGCTTGAAGCCTTTAACTTGAACACCTTTGAGCTCAATTGGAACAATGACTACACCCTAGGTCTTCCTTACCCTACATCAGTATCTTACTTGTGGTTAAATGATCACAAATCTTCACAACACACTCCAAAATCTGGTGGAACATCTTCCCAGAAGAGAGGAGGTTATTCGAACAGCAAATGGGAACTCTGACTTCTCATTGTAAAGCTGCTTTGAGGCAACATCCATTGTTAAAAGAGCTATACAAATACAAATGAATTGAAAATTGAATCGAACAAATGTATTGCGACACCTCCAGCCATATGGATCTGTGGTTCTTCCCCAGACAGTTACCAATACGTTGGAAGCACGCAACTGTGTTGGACACCTTTGGATAAATAAGCTATAAAAATGTCCCATTCACTTGAACTAGGAGACCCAAACCTCTATGAAAATATCGTTTGCATGGGTTGGAGGCAAGATCTTTAATGACCTGCAATAAAGCCCTGACCTCAACCCACCTTTGGATTGAATGTGGACACTGACTACACCCCAGGCCTCCTCACCTCACCTACACTTTTTTTTCCACTCAAACACCCTTGCAGCTGATTGAGCGCAAATCTCCACAAGATCTAGTGGGACATCTTCCCAGAAGAGTGACGAATGGAATGTTTAAAAACCACCTACAAATCTAATAGTCCACATAGAGTACACAAACTACCGTCCATATAATGTATCTCTGAGCATTCCTGTGTTTAATTCGGTTGCTTTCGGGTTTACCGCTCGTTTTCTCCTCCGTTACTTTCCGCCTATGCGTCTGTATTTAAACTCTCATCCATATCCTTTTTATAAAAATCCAGCGAGAGGGGAAAAAGCCCGTAATCTACAAACCAAAAGCGTTTCTCGGGCGGTAAAGTGGAATTTAAGTGCCATCGAGATAAAAAGCGATAATTACATCGGCAGGAACGCTAACGCAATAACAACAGCTTAAACATCGTAAGCCTCATTTACAGCAAAACTACAAGCACTTACTTTGCGTTTATAAATACTGGCTTTATAAATGGAGGATTATATTGTATTAATAATGTAATGCTAGTCAATACTATTTTTCTATAATAATATTAGTAATAATAATAATATTAATAATTATAATAGCAGTGGAATTGTGCTATTTTCAATTAAATTTAATTTAGCTTTATTTGTACAATGCTTTCAACACTCGACATTGTCCCAAAGCAGCTTATCCCTATTGGAGAGACTCCCTGAGATGTTATGAGGAAGAAACCTTGATTCCAAAGGGAACCCCCCCTTTTCTGGGTGAACTCCATCGAAAGGTCTGAAGAGAAGAAAGGGGCAGGAGCACTGGTCACTGGTACCTCAGGAGTATTTTTGACGAGAAAGATAGAGAGAGAGGGAGGGAGGGAGAAAGAGTAAAGGGCTGGCAGGGAGAGAGAAATAAGGATTAAGTATCTTTTATTGTTACAGTAACGTTATAGACATAAACATAAACCCATGTAATGCATGAGTTTATGTCATAAGTTTGCACTATAACAGCAAGAGCAACAAAATTATTATAATGAAAAAATGTGATTCGTTATGTACTTTGAATACAATCAGTAACTATAATTATTATTTTTATTGTTATAAAAATGACTGTTGTTATTATAGTAGAGGTAATACTTGCAAACTGATGCGTTTTCAATCAAATGTCTGCTTTCAGTGAAGCAACTCCCATGATTTTTTGCCGTACGGTGACCTTTATGAACTATTTTTCTCCACGTTTTTTTTTATATATAATACAGATGAATTAATGAAGTCATTTATTCATTCTATATTAGTGCTATATTACATATTATATTCGTTCTCTATTACACCCGGTAATTACGTAACATAATAAGTGATGCTCCGTGAAGTGATTCCACTCTGATGTTTTTATAGAGTAATTGAGCTCATTTGCTGCTCCATGTTTAACCAAGACGCACTTTGTGTGTGTGTGTGTGTGTGTGTGTGTTGTGTAAGTGTACAGAAGGAGGTGAATAAGCACCATGTGGTGTGTGATGAGGAACAAACAGCAAACTCTTACATCACTAGTGTGTGTGTGTGTGTGAAGTGATGAATTCATGCATACTGATGAAGTTTAATTACGTTCAAAGTTTTGTAGTTCGAACGCCTTGAAAAATGAATAATAACGTTGAGCCTATAAACGTCTCAAATCTCAAAGGAAATTAGGAATATAACAATTTCTTGGTATTTAAATACATAATCGGTGCATTATAAATGTATATACGTTAAAAAGATCCCGCGCCACTACAATTATGGACTTATTCCGACCTCTTTTTTTTTTTTTTAATGATTATTATTAATTTAATTGAAAAGTTCAAATTTTAAAAAAAATTTTAGGGGGAGTGGTGGCTCCAGCGGTTAAGGCGCTGGGTTATCGATCGGAGGGTCTGGGGTTCAAGCCCCGGTATCGCCAAGCTGCCACTCTTGGGCCCTTGAGCAAGGCCCTTAACCCTCTATGCTCCAGGGGACCCTTACGAGAAAAATAAATCAAGGACCGTGACGTCAGAGCGACGTGGGGCCGCCTTCCCGTGGGCTCACCACCTGCAGGAGGGACCGTAAGGGACCGGTGCTGAGAGGATCGGGCAGCAGTCGAAGGCGGGGGCCTTGACAGCCCGATCCCTGGACACGGAGAAGTGTCTAGGGAATCTGCTTAGACTGCTGCCCCCGCGACCCGAATTACGGATAAGCGGGAGAAGATGAATGAATGAGTTCAAATTTTATTAAACAAAAAAAAATGTACATACAGATTTCTTTGAAGATCTTTGAAGTCTTTGAAGATGAAAATATAATAGCTAAAATGGTTTTATTAAGTCCTATGCAGCAGTGAGGTTTTTAATATATCATAAGGCACAATCCCAGTTCCAAAATAAAAAGTTGGAATGCTGCGTAAAATGAAAATAAAATAAAAATAAAATATAAACACAAAGAAGTTAGGACAGGAACATGTTTACCAGTGTGTAGTATCCCCCTTTTTTTTTAACACTATATATCTATATACTGTACATCTGGAACTGGAACTGTGTCTTATACAGGATATATTTGCAGTCCTGGGTTTTCTTTGTTGTTTTATGCATGTTTTCATTTGGTGAAAGCTCTGAACTGCAGGAGGCCATTTTCTGGCTCCTAGACACTTCTACCATGCTAAGCCATGCTCTTGTAATAGATTTAAATAGTGATTTTGAATGGTCTTGCTATAATATGCAAGACCTTTCCTGAAAAAGACATTTGGTCTTTTTTTTATGTTCTGTTGTTAATAAAATATAGATTTGAGATTTGCATTCTGTTTTTACTCACATTTGATCATTTTTACCAATTTCCAGGGTATTTTGGGGTTGTGTTTTTATCAGTTACCGATATTCTAAATACTAATTTCAGCCATTAGTGATAAGAGGTGACATTTGAGAAAAATCTATTTATTTGCTATATATTTATTTGTTATATTATACTGATTAATGGACCTGGATTGTGAGGTTCTGTAGATAATTATCCCCATGTAATAGCCCACTGTTAGTTGGTTAATAATAATAATAATAATAATAATAATAATGATGTATTATATTTTTTTGTCTTAACTAACAAGAAATAGTGAGCAGATGTTTCTCCTCATCTTTCTCATGTAAACATCCACCACATAAAGGCCAACCATGCATCTCAAAAGTGTTTTCTTCCAAAATCATGATGTTACAGATGTAGGGATCCTAATTAACAAACAAAGGACACCTTTATTTGTTTAGTAATAAAGGCCACATGCTGCCGCAGACGAAGACAGCGCCATTTAACAGAGTTTAACAGAGTAAATACGAGTTAGAAGGACGGTTTTGACCAGAGAAAAACAACCTTTCATCCAGGACCAGAATGCCATAAGAAAATTAGTACCATAAGGTAACTAGGTAATTAAGTTTATTCCACAAAGCTCAATATACCACAACAGACTGTATGGTTTAACAGGACAATAATCTTCAAACTAGAACACTAAAAAGAGTAGTTTCATACTTTTTCATGTACAATTTGATTGAATTTGGCATAAAGGGCAAAATGATCCTTGTTATCATGTTGCATATATAATTATATGATTCATCTGTTGAATAGCAACAAACAACATTTGGGGCTATCAACAATTTTAGAGACTTGCTCTGTTTACAAGAAAATGCTTTATTTACTTACATTTCCACACTATCACCTTCAAAATAGTCCCATTGCACAGCAATCCCACATTCCTGCCACTTCTGAAATTTGTCCTGGAAGTCTTCATCTTGAAGATGAAGGCGAAGTCCACACCAATCTGGCGAGTAGGGTGAGATCGCGTGGATCGTTCTCCGGTGATCATCATGCACAAGTCGCTGAATGGTTTCGACATTCGTCTTCCTGGCACGCACTCAAAACACCTCGAACGACTCGTTGCAGCATCGCTGTATGTCATGTCAAACGTCTCGTGGCAGGTTGGGCCAGTTTCGTGCAGAGATTCACGTTACAGTATGTGGTATGTATTGTAGAATTGGTAAATAGTCTGGTCTGTCTTTTAGTGCTTTGTCAAGCTTGCTACCAAGTTGGTCCATTGGACCTTGAATCAGAAGGTCATGAAGTAAAATCCCAGCACCACCAAGCTACCAAGGCACCTTAACTCTTAACTGCTTGGGTTGTAAGTCACTCAAATGTTAATCAATGTATTGTTTCACATGAATGTATGAATGACAGGATGATCTTCAGAACAATGTTGTAACAAAGACTTTGGTCTACCTAATCCATTATTCAAAGTGATTGAAAATGTACTTTTCTCATAAATACCCACATGCATGTTAGTCACATATTATTGTAGTAGAACTTGTGTTGAATATATGAATTGTGTTGAATTAAGTGATCTGCCATTAAGATTAACATCGGTAACTGGAATAAGAACGAACTTCAAGGCATGTCAAAACATCTTCAGGATCCAAAATAGGTATCAGACCTTTGTGAGTTAATGAGACCCATTCAGGTCTACTTTTCCGTGGATGAGTAGTATGGGATCGTTCAATGAAATAAAATGAGCAACTGATAAAAAAAAAAAAAAAACATTTGAAACTGATATACACGTATTCCCTATACAATCTGGTGAAACATGCAGGTCGATCAATCAATCATGAAAGGAAATTTCTTTTTCGGTTTAGTTGAATAAAATTCTACAGTTGGTTATGGCGGAAACACTAAAGTAATACCTTGCATATTTTATCAGAGAATAAGAGTCAGAAATACCATAGTGCAAAAGGAGAACGAAAAGGACATCAAAGAATATTAATGAAGAAGCTGATTACAGTGTATCAGTGACAAAATACCCAAAGTACTTTGGGTTCTGGGTCAAAAAGAACACAGCACACAATTCCTGTTCTGACCTTTTACACTGTTCTTCCCTTGTAAAGTAAATGGAACTTTGCTTTAAATGCAAATTAAGTGTAAGAATTACATAATGGCCCAAATGACTGGGTGATTAAATGACTATCGTTTAGCCCGGTGTCTGTGAATAGTAATTACAGTTGGGTACAACTTTGCTTGGTACTTTTACAGGTGTTCTCACCCAAATTGTTTGAATGGTAAAAACGGTCACTTTCGGTCCGAAAAAAGACCTGATGTCCCATAGATGCTAAAATTGATTAAAGGTTATTCATTTAGTACTCTCTGAGACGTGGGAAAGCACTGCTGGACTGAAACATGACCAAGACTTGATTTGCATTTAAAGTTATGACATTTGTCAGACATCATTATCCAGAGTGACATACAAATGATCTCGTTCATACAACTGAGCAGTTAAAGGTTAAAAGTCTCGCTCAAGAGCCCAGCATTAGCAGCGTAGTGGTGGTGGGATTTGAACTCAACTCCTACATTTTACATTTGGGGCATTTGGAAGATGCCCTTATCAAGGTGGGGTGCATATTACAAGGAACACAAGTACACATTGGCTTTTGAACAGAAAGTGCAGTGATTGTCCAGTTAACAGTCGACTAAATAACCAATTTAACCACTAAATGACCAAAGACAATACACGTTGGCCCATGGTAGAAAGTGGCATTATGTTGCAGTAAATGTCCAGTTAGTTATGAGAGGAAAAAACAGTTCATGGGGTCAATTCCCAGCACCACCAAGCTGCCGCATGCAGGTCCTTAAGCAAGGCCCTTAAATGCTCAGTTGTATAAATAAACTTTTTATAATGTCCAGAAAATGCCTTCAATTTTGGGAATGAGCTTGTTTTGACGTATATTGGGGTAAAATCTGGTTTGGGGAACAGTTGGGACCATTGGTATGGATGGATGGATGGATGGATGGATATATTCTTAATAGTATCTAGATTTAAAGCGATTAATTATCACTAACTATATTTTTCTCTAGACTTCATTTGCTGTCAGCTGGTATGTCAATGTGTGTGTGCCTGCACACATGGGGGTGTGTGTGCACACATGTGTGAGAGGGGAGATGGAAAAGCCGTGATCCATGTCAAGACCGAAACATGTTTTCTGTGGGCTGAAGCTCGAAGCCTCTTTATCAGCATGTCATCACCACATCTTGAACCACTCACAGCACAGAGAACTCCTCATACCGAGGGTACAATAAGAAGTCAACCTACGATACATTAAAAAAACCCCAACAGAAATTCCTTCATTTATTTAAAGTAGAAATGTAGATTACAAAAACAGGAGTGGTCCTAATACATAGCCATGAGGGACCACCATATAAGGTTTTAATTAATATATAAATATATATATATGTCATGATTAACATCTCAAGTTTGTAGAATTCATGAAATGAGATTCATTTTGTATAGCAGCAGCTGCAGGGAGGGAAAAAATGGAGCAGCTTCAATTGAAAGGTTTATATAAAAGCACTATTATTGTTTCTATAGCAACAGCTCATTGAGATTTGAATGAAAAAATCCAGATGAACAAATAAAATAAAAAAAGGGTAAAATTGCTGATATGATGGAGACATTTATTTAACAATTATCAAAGCGGGTAACGCTAGACACTTAGCGGTTTGTGTGGCGTTCCAAAATATAAAATGTAACGATAAATGAATAAAAGTATGATGTGCAATTATTTAACACATGCAAAACTGCATTTTCTTTCATTATGGGAAAAACAACAGGTCAACTTGGTGTGATAGAAGAAACTTTACCACAAACAAACTCCAGCATTGTCATTTAGCATTGTACTCTAGCTTTAATGAAATTTGGATACTTTTCAAGTCTGCATCATGTCTTGAGTGTCCTGTGGGGGGGGGGGGGGGAAGAAAGCGAAAAACACCTATTTTTCTATCATTTATCCCCCTGTACATAACAAAATATTGATTGCTACCATTACAATTTAAAAGATTTTAAACCAAAAGCAGTGCAGGCCGTGGTGTATGGAAAAACGAGTAGAAAAAGATTTCGCTGAAGCGTGAACGTGTCATTCTCAGGCAGAAAAGCCCATTAGTGCACAGCGAGATGCCGCCTACACCACTGAGTCAGCTTGGTCTTATACCCTGCTGGAACACTGGTTTTAAAGGGGATACGCATGATCCAGAAAGGAAGGTTTCAGGACTTTTTATGCCATTAAACGAAGACACATTGCATTGCTGACGTCAACGGTTACCCAATGCTCATCTAACTTGAATTAGGCCATTTGAAATGATTTCGAATCAGTTTCACAAAAAAATAGATGCATTGATTTCCATTAATCTGAAGTAGATATTGGGTGTTGCGATTGGATGAATGGGTTTAGATTCCAGACCAGAGATCTTTAACATTTAAAGTATATATAGAATAGAATAGAATAGAATAGAACCAGACGTACATTTGGAAACGCCTTCTCCTTTAGTGTTTTTCTCTTTATTTGTATTATTATTAATATTGTACATTAATACTAAAGATGTTCATTCAAACAATGGGGGGGAAAAAAATGTACGGAAAAAACAAATAACCCATGATATGTTTTATATTTTTCGATTGATTTTTCAACAATCTTTAAGAGTTCCCAGAGGTTTTGAGTGCATGTTGGCTGCTCTTCCTTCACTCTCCGATCCAAATCATTCCAAACCATCTCAACTGGAGTTAGATTGGGTGATTGTGGAGGCCAGGTCATCTGATGCAGCACTCCATCATTCTCATCTTGAACAAATATCTCTTACATAACCTAGAGGTTTGTTTGAGGTCATTGTGAGTGAATTGTGATTGGTTTTATTAGTGAGCTTCCAGTAAATTCAACTTATATGAACATGTAATAAGCATGTCTTGCACAAACCTGGTGTATTAGACGTTTTTCACAGATTTTGTGACATGCAATACCAGGATACAAACATCATTCCTTTTTTTTTGCTACTTTTGATTATAGAAAGTGTTTTTTGCAGTTTTTTGTTTGTTCTTTAATATAGATTACATACAGTTTTTATTTATTTTCTAATTGTATTTATGTATAATTAAGTATCGTATTTAAACCATTGCCGAAATATGAAGTCTAATCATGGCATAAGACTTTGGAACAGTACTGTATATTTTGTGCCATATATAAATTGGAATAGTAGCTTTTAAAGGACAAAACGCACAATCAACAGTACAGAGTCATATAAAGTCAACAATACAGTCATATATACTGTAAAGTCATATCTACATGTATAGACATTTTCTCTAGAACATTCTAGTGACCAGGTAGCAACTTTTCCACAACCCAGTACCGTATAGCAGTGGTCTCCAACCCCCAGGCTGCGGACCGGCACCGGTCCGTAGGTCAATTGGTACCGGAGCGCACAGAAAGAATACATTACTTACATTATTTTCATTTTATTTATTTTGATTCTGAACAATGTTTTATTCTGGAAAATTTCCGGATTCTCTCCACCACATCTGTCTATGACTTACTCTTGATGGATGTCATGATGCCTCGGTCACATGTCTTACCTCCATCCGCTACCTTCGTAAAGGGGCTTCTCCGGCCGCTAACACATAATACATTACCGCTAAATTGAAACCCCCAAGCGAGCAAAATGAACAAACAACAACACAGTGGATTCACGTTTATTATTCTATTTAGAAAATACCAGTTTTTATTCCGATCGTATAATTTTATTTTGTTGTATTTATCCGCCACACCTTAAAGGCCGGTCCGTGAAAATATTGTCCGACATTAAACCGGTCCGTGAAAATATTGCATGAGATTAATCCGTGGCGCAAAAAAGGTTGGGGACCACTGCTGTATAGGACCTCTGGCTTAGAGAGTTCTAAAAATGTGAAGACATCCAAGTCTTATTTAAAGACTATAAAATGTTTTTTTTTTTTTTCTGTTAATAAATTTGAACTTACTCTTTGGAAGGTCGGGGGGTTTAAGCCCCAGTATCGCCAAACTGCCACTCTTGGGCCCTGGAGCATGGCCTTTATCACTTAGGGGTGTTGTAATTAGTCCCCAGCTTTCTAACATTGCTGGGATTATACGAAGAAAGAATTTTGACTTTGCTGTAATGTACACGTGACAATTAAAAAGCTCATTTACCTTTCCATTGTATAACATCATCCTAATTTGCATATTTACCCTGACTGGCTCTTCTAATGATCCTCTTATCAATTAATTTCTCTCCCCTCATTTGCAATTCCTCCTGTTACGCATTATCGTTATGCAAGTCGAGAAATTCCCCCACATCCCCAAGTATCTGTGAACATCTGTTTGGAAATATGTTTTTGATGCAGCGAACGCACGTAACAGCTGCTTTATTATTATTATTCCTTGATTGTTATTACAGCTGCAGTATTTATAGACAGTGACATATTGTAATAGCTCTTATATAATGATGGAAAACTCTACAGACAGATAAATCATCGTGAGACAAAGATAAATTGAAAAACATTGAAAAAACAATGTATTTGTAAATGAAGGAGGGAAGAAAAGAAGGAAAGCCAATGCCAAGGAAGGAAAGTTGCTTCCAACTGGCAAAAGAAACAAGCAGCACATAGGAATGAGAATATGTGAGATAAAAAGACAACAGTGTTTCATACAAGAAACTATAAGAAAGGGATGAAAGTGGGGGTGGGGGGGGGAAACAAAAAGTGAGTGTGTGAAGAGAACAAATGAGAGCATTTGTTACAGGAAATACGAATAAGTGAGACAAGAGGAGAAGAACAAAAGAGACGAATGAATGGGAAGGAATGGAGATAAATGAAAATGAGAAACAACAGGTATGGACAGGAAATAGGATTGAGTGGTAGAACAAGATGGAAAAAGAACCTGAAAAGAACAAATGGTTCCACTTGAACAGCCTAAAGATCCATGAAGTTACAGAGCAGCACAAGAACTATGAGGATGGATTTGGACTGTAGATTGCATGAACAGTTCTGCATTGAAGTGCCAATCACAGAATAACTCAACAATTATGGACTTTTAATGAATGGGCATTTGGTGCCACCCAGATGATCACGGGTTTCCCTTTCAGTCTTGTGCATATCAAAGTTTCCTCCATTTGCCAAATCATGAGAAGTTTTTTTTCTCTGCTACAGTCACCACTGGCTCACTCATTAGTGAAAAACTTAAAGACATTAAACATATACATTCCAAGTTCATGACCTCTTTATCGCTGCAAAGCTGCTTTGAGATAAAGTCCGTTGGTAAAGTGCCCTACAAATGAAACTGAATATAATTGTGGTTTTACGAATGTATTTATAAGGATTCCACCGGCATTGTTCTAATGTTACAACGCTACATATGTAATGTTACAGTGCATTAGTAATGCAGATTGACTTCAACTTCATGTGAATTATTTCATATTGTTGTTGCCTGTAAAAATGCAAAAGTAGACGGTTTGATTATTACGCGTTCTGCACTGTATTTAACAACCGAACAATGAAGTAAACGAATGAAAAAAAAAAAGAAATTGCAATACATTTGCGTTTATTTTTGAAGATTTGGCAACCCGGATCTTTTGAGCAAAATGCTTTAAACTCTCTATTATGCATACCTTTTAAAGCTGAAAAACAGAATAAAAATGGCATCTAAAATCTAGGGATCAAAACAAAGAAGAGTCTGGAAGCTTGTATTCTTTGTACCCTGAGAGATGGTGGGCAGATGGTGGGAGATGTGGGAGAGGATTGGAGGGAGCATGTTATAGTGTGGAGTGAGATAAATCCTGTAAGGTAGAGGGGTCCTGGTCTGTTTTTGGCTTTGTTTTGAGATTTCACAACCTTCTGATCATATGTACAAACAAACACATGACTTTGTTCATAAGGGTGCAATAACTTATAGGAAACACAGACTATTTGCATAATCCTGGCATGAGATACATGATATCGGGGAATTTAGGGTGCATGGGTACTGTTTCTCTATGAAAGATCAACGATAAAATTTGAGATCATGGTTAGATGATTGAATTTATATGACCTAGTCATATTCTAGGTGTATGTCTGCTGAGCCTCCTTGGGAAAGCCTTGAAATGTTGTAAACTGTGAGGAAGATCTGGATTCTTTGCCATTTACTCCAGTAATTGTGATGTTACCATGATCAATGGCTGTGTAAATACCAGGGGTACCATGCATACTGTTTCTGATTTATAGCCCAATCGCATTTTGAGGTTATAAGGACACCAAGCAGGCCTTTGTTAGCAACGTATGTTTGCTGTCTTTGGGTTTAATTAAGCCCAAGCTGTTAGGCAAGTGTTACACCTGCTATAAAGACTGTAGCATAGTCTACAGGCTGTGTGTGTCTCTGTGTGTGTGTGTTAGCGTAGCAGCTGTGAACTTAAAATAGCCAACGTGGGAAATCCTTTTTTCCCCAATGTTATTGCTAGAATACATCACAGTTTCAAATCCAATAGTTGTAATTTCATTAAATTGTTGTTTTTTTTTTCTATCAAAAATAAAGTGGTATAGTTGAGGTCATTGGCCAAGTTGGATCAGTTTTCAGTGAGTATGAAGAGCTGTAGTCCCGATTGGTTTATTCCGAATTGGGTGGGTTGTAGTTTGGTTCAGTATTCAGTAAAAAAAAATGTTGGTGTCATTTGGGTAGATTTACTGTGAACTAGGGGTATGAATATGATAAGTTTATTTAGGCTGAATGTGGGTGAATGTGTTTGTGCTTGTATGTATAGTCTGTAAAATGAATGCCATTCCAGGTTCCAGCTCGAGCTTTCCTGGATCCTACACTAGTGATACCACAAAAGCCAGGTCGGAACCCAGTTTCAAAGAGCTTGATTTGGCGATGCTCAAGTTCATTTTATGCCTGTCTTCTGTTGAACTTGTCTTCCCCAACTTTGCTCTGTTCCCATTTGCTAATTCTGATTTGCTAGTTTGGGGGTAACCACTGTTGATTTTTTTAACATACAGTATGTTCATACGTACGGGATTGTTGTGTTCATGATTCATAGGGATGTTAGTTGTGTAATGACATTATAACATTATGAGCAGTGAAGTGAAGAACACTGATTATCTCTTCATCATGGCACCTGTTAGTGGGTGGATTTATTTATTAGGCAGCAAGTGAACAGTTTGTTCTCAAAGTTGAAAAATGGCCAATTTGAAAAGGGCCAAATTGTGACGTCTAGACGTCTGGGTCAGAGCATCTCCAACACTTCAGCTTTTGTGGGATGTTCCCGGGTTGCAGTGATCAGTATCTATCAAAAGTGCTCCAAGGAAGGAACAGTGGTGAACTGGCAACAGGGTCAAGGGCGGCCGGGGCTCATTGATGTGGGGAGTGAAGGCTGGTCCGATGCAACAGACGAGCTCCTGTAGCTCAAATTAATAAAGAAGTTCATGCTGTTAATGCTCGACAGGTCTGGACTGTTTTGGCAGCAAGAGGGGGACCAACACAATATTAGGCAGGTGGTCATGATGTTATGGCTGATCGGTGTATACCACCTGTTTTATGCTTTATTACCTGTTTATCACAGTGTTTGTGCCTGCAGGGAACCCAATATTGGTCCATATAACAGTGAATTAAGTGGGTCGTAGTTTAGGTCAAATTGGGCGATAAACTAAACAGGTTGTAGTGAACGTAGGTTTATAAAGAACTGGGTGAGTTATAATCCAGGAGAGTGTATAGTTGCATGGGTTATAGTTTACCAAATTGTGTAGCCTGTTATAAGTGAATTGAGTTGGTTTTGGTTCAATTGTTTTTGGAGCAAATTGGTCAGTTTGTAGGTACAAACAAATTTTGCCAATTTACACAATATTGCACAGGTCTTACTATAGTTTGAGGAGAATTGGGTGGATCGTAGACTGGTTCAATTTTTAGTAAATCTGAGTGGATTGTAAGCAATCGGGTCATTTTGTACAGTAATTACAGTATCAAGGTAGATGGACTTGTGGGTCTATTTACTACGAACTGAGCAGGTCTACATATTTGGGTTAAAGTAGAATAAATCAGGTGGGTTGTTGCTTTCTTTTTTTTTTCTTTTTTTTAACTGTCAGGATTTTGTTGTTTTTGGGAATTTGCATGTCATTCATAAATAATTCAACGAACTATATAAATGTCTCTGATTACCATGGTAACCAGATCTGTATGACGGAACGCTGGCAGCGAAGAAAATAAATAAAATAAATAAATGAAGATTGAACAAACACACAAAAAGCGGGTGTCAACATGGCAGCTAAACACTTAAAAAATAGCCAAAATTATTTAAGGAAGTCATCATCGCCCAGTCTTAAGTTTAAAATTAGGATGCAATATTCTATTTCTTTCTATGTTTCATTAAAAAATTAATATTTTGGGTCGGTTTAGGGTTATTCGAATGAATTCGCTTCATTACCATGGTAACCAGATGCTTGTGGCAGACTGCTGGCATTAAGTAAAAAAATAAAATAAATAAATAAATAAATAAATAAATAAATAAAGGAATGAATAAGCAAATATCTTCCTGGGACACATCCATCATCCCAAAGGCTGTCGCATCTCCCATTCAGTCTACCAAAACTATGTAGGTGTATGTGTGTGCGTGCATGTGTGCATTCGTTCATGAAAGAAGCCAGGCATAGCATTCAGCCGTCCATGTTTCCTTCTCTAATAAAATCCTGTTCCAAAGTAGAAGGGCCTCTGCTATAGAGTTGTCATCGCTGCCTCACAGCCGAGCAAATTTTCGACTTCTGAAATAGCATGAGTGTGTTACTGCCTGATAAATATCATTCCTGTATGCTTAGCTTTTCCACACTTAGCATGATGGCTAAAAATGTTCTTCGTGTCACACTAGTGTATACCGTACAACCTCACGAAAGTAAATTCCATGCTGAGTTAGAACATTAGACAGAAACAAAGAGGTATATATATATATTAACAGACATTTAAACGAAGACATCTGTGAATTAATGACTGCTGATTCATGAATTAATCTTTCAAAACCTTCATAACTATTAATTAAGAAAAAATAGATTTTCTCACAGTTAGATTTCACAGTTCATTATATTACCTATTAAAAGATGGGTATTGATGAATATTTTCTTCAATTTGTGTAGTGCTTTTAATATAAACTAATATATATTATGATTTACAAAAAATATAAATTTTGAATATAAAAAGTAAAAAAAAAATATATATATACCAAATAAAATTAAGGATATCTTATACTCCTAATGTGCAAACCAGAGGCAATGCTGGCAAGAGGGAAAAAAAAAAAAAAACGTAGTATGCTGTATGTTGCTTGACAGAAAACGAGAGAAAAGAAAAAGAAGCTAGAGTGAAAGAAAACACATTGTAAAGTCTGCTCATTGCCACAAAATTGTTAACGGCGTACTAAAGACTGTACATTTTGAGCAGACTGCTGAGATGATGAGCTATTGTACGATAGCACAAGTAAGGCTACATCTACACCTGATCAATTCTAAAACAGCGTTTTGATCTTAGTTTTCAATCGTTTCCTAAAAGTTCCTCATCCACACTGAAACGTCTGAAAACGCTCACGTTCCTGTACTGCGCATGAGCAAAACGAAAGACGCTTCGACCTGCCGCATTTCTGCCTGGTGTTTATTTACGCCATTGACAAAAAAATTCACAATCTTTTTCGAAAGCCTCCGTTTTTACAGTCCACACTACGACTTAAAAAACTGCGTTTTCAAATGTATCCACTTCGGAGAGCGTTTTCCAAAAGCTACTTTTTTATTGACTGAAAACGGCAAACGTCAGTGTGGACGGAAGGCGTGGAAAAATATGCGTTTTCAAATGAAAACATAACATAAGGTCATACTGGGACATTAACCAGTCAGCCACTCCACTATAAACAAACTGGTCTGTGTGGAAGGGCAAAAATAAAAGATAAAAGACAAAGGGCCTACAACAGAACCTTGTGGATCACCAAGTAAATAAAAAAAGACCTGAGCCTAGAGGGGGTATTTCCTTGACTCCAATTGACTAGAGAATGTTATATCAGGAAAAAAATTGTATAAGCATTAGGGTCATAGTACACCATGTACAAAACCAGCATAAATGTACCCCTTTACCCACCACTGTCTCTGTTCTTTGTAGACGTTTGCACCCTGACTGTTACAGTTCATAATTTTTATTCCTATGTAAGCATGTCACGGTTTTTAGAGATCAAGGAGAGGTTTGATATTGGCCTATAGCAGAAAACTGAGAGGGGTTGAGGTCAGTTTTTTTATTTCTTTAATCAGAGGCTTGACAGATTGCTAGTTTAAAAGATTTAAGTATATTGCGAGTTTCTAATGAAGAAGAGGTTCAATTGCTTCTTTTATTATGTTTAAAAAAAACATCTAAGTACAAAAATTTTAATTGGGAAACTTAAAACAGTTCGGTCTTGCAAAGGAAAGTAAAACATTCTAATTGTCGTTTGATAGTTATATTGTTATCTATAGGGTTAGTTTTCAACTTGTCTGGCTTTGAATTTATAGTAATTATATGTGGAGTTTCCCATTTTGCTACTGCTTGTAGTTCATTTCTAACTGGGGAAGCATGATAAACTTTTTCGGAGACAGGATCCAACTAGCAATAATAAAATAATGTGGCATTAACATTAACTAACTCATAATCTCTAAATTCTTTACAGGATAACTTTGGTTGTGGGAGAAACTTTTTTTTTTTTTACCTCAAGACATTTTATCATCTCTTATCAAAAGTTCTCAAAAATTTCTCCCCACTCATACTCTCGATCTGTCTAATTTAAATAATGTCATGAAATGTTAATAAGTCTTCCTCAGAAATCGCATTGAAAGTTTAAAAGCACTTCAAAGTGGCCTGGAATCGTTTTCATCTCCGAGAAGGTGCTCTAACTTCATGATAAGCAGCGCTCTCCTGCCATGTGGTTATTATGTGCTGAAAACAAAAGAATGGATGGTAATCAGATGTTGCTTTTATTTATTTACAGCGAAGAGGCTCGAAATTGAAGCTGAGAGAACAGAATTGAGGTCCTGGCTGAATCCATAGAGATCCATTATATATTTTAGAACCTTCGAACTCAACAGCTTGTGAAGAACGTTAGGCTGTTTGGTTCTTTCCATGTTGTGTTTTGGTATCTTCGCATGATAAGCTCATTATAGTGTCATGACTCGGTAAAACGTCACAATAACAGGACATAAATTAGCATGTACTAATATGTAAATTAAATATTACTTTATTATGAACTAATGATGAGTTAAGGCATATACTAATGAAGAACTAACCTTAACTACATCATGAGTCACATGAATTTATGTGTCGACAACAGCTACCTTAATTACACATTAGTACATGTTTGTTAATTAATGTATTGATTAACACTTTAGGTTAATCTAAATATAACTTGCTCTATGAGAAACAATATGAATCAAAAGTGCACTATTTACAATACATTATAAACAACATTGAATGGTGCCGAATTTTCCTCCTCATGGAATTCACAAAGGCACAATAATAAACACCTGTTTTCACGTGTTTATTCATACCTTTATCATCAAATCAAAATTACATTGGCCTGGGCCCCAAGGCACTTCTTTATTGTCCTCATGGGTGAAACAGAACACTAACAAACTTTCACTTTCCAAACTACAAATCAGGTTTAGCCTACAGATGTTTTTCTCCTGCTTTACTGTGGCTATTCTGTGTACTGGTTTATAGTGTCAGTACTGATCAAGTCACCTGTCGTTATATCATAATGAACAGTCTGTACATAAACACAGCAGCTCTGCTCTTTAACTTCTTGACAAACCACTAAATGGCACTGAATAAGTGGTTTTGATGAACTGAATGTGTAGTACATGTGTAATTGATAATAGCGTTATAATGATGTGGCCCTCCAAGCCATGACGTAATAATCCATTAACAACTAATGAGTTCATGTTGGTCGATGAGTAGTTAAGAATGCGTTAGCAATAATGTGCACAGGAGGACACACTCCTAAAATATAAATTTTTTTTTTTATTTTGGAGCAGTACAATATCCAAAGATCAACATGATCCTCTTTGATGTGATGATTTGACAATTTACCTGAAGTTCAAAGTAAGTCCAAATTCTGAATTGGCAAAATAAAAACATACAAAACCATAAAAAAAGAAAAAAATCTTAAGATTGTACTTTACATTCTTTGCTGCCATACAATAGACCGAAGACTAGAAACAGTCCTGAAAGATCCAATGGTCAATTGATAGTCATTGCATCAGTTAGAAGCTCTGGTTGCAACAGAAACAGACAGGGCCCGTCTCTAATGGGACTTGCAAGGGCCTCCATGTGCATGTGTCCATTATGGAGTTACTTTTGTGACTG
Organism: Silurus glanis; assembly: GCA_014706435.1. NCBI lineage: Eukaryota > Metazoa > Chordata > Actinopteri > Siluriformes > Siluridae > Silurus > Silurus glanis. The sequence continues at coordinate 918,543 of JAAIIK010000114.1, forward strand.
TTTTTCAATTAGACAAAAGCCCTTCCAAAAGGGACACCACGCCTCGAAGTCTCGCAGCCAGTGCTGTCGCAGACCCAGACTCCTCTGAAGGCGCTGTCGTGCTCCAATGTCCCATTGAAGCCCCTGTCATGTAATGCAAGTAACGCTCAGCTCCCGACCCCCGCCGAGGGCATCGTTCTGCTCCAGCTTTCTGCTGAGGACGTCGCTCGGCCTCTGACCTCCACCGAGGGCGTCGCTCAGCCTCTGACCTCCGCCGAGAACGTCGCTCCACCCCTTTTCTTCGCCGAGGGCGTCGTTCGGTCTCTGATCTCCGCCGAGGGCGTCTCTCAGCCTCCGATCTCCACCCAGGGGGTCGTCCAGCCTGTAAGCTCTGCCGAGGGCGTTACTCAGCCCATGATCCCCACCTCTGAAGCATACAATAAAATCAAGTTTGACAGAAATACCATCGTCATGCAAGCCCCTGTTGCTGAGTTGACTACAGCAAATCCTGAGGAGTTCAAAGCTTTAAAATGGCAGGAAGTATCCAGAAATGTTCTGATTGCTGTCTCACGTGTTGTGCAGATCAGCCTAATGTGGACATGAATAAGCATTTGAAATGCCCTTCTTGATATTTCCAAAAAGTGAGATTGTTGTTTACTACTTAACAGTATCATGTTGATCTTTGGATATTGTACTGGTTCAAAATGAAAAAAAATTATATTTTAGGAGTGTGTCCTCCTGTGCACATTATTGCTAACTCATTCTTAACTACTCATAGACCAACATGAACTCATTAGTTGTTAATGGATTATTACGTCATGGCTTGGAGGGCCACATCATTATAAAGCTATTATCAATTACACATGTACTACACATTCAGTTCATCTAAATCACTTATTGAGTGCTATTTAGTGGTTTGTCAAGAAGTTAAAGAGCAGAGCTGCTGTGCTTACGTCTAGACTGTTCATTATGATATAATGACAGGTGACTTGAGCAGTACTAAAACTATAAACCAGTACACAGAATAGCCATAGTAAAGCAGGAGAAAAACATCTGTAGGCTAAACCTGATTTGTAGTTTGGAAAGTAACATCTGCTTTATGAATACATATTAGTGTTCTGCTTCACCCATGAGGACAATGAAGAAGTGCCTTGGGGCCCAGGCAAATACATGCTTATGTATGACATGCTTATGTATGTCCTGTTATTGTAAAGTGTCACTGAATATTCTTTCTTGAGTAAAAGCATCTGAACCTCTGAGAAAGGATTTTTAGTGTCTCAATGGAAGCACTTTACTTGTACCCCTCAAAAAACAACCCAGTATAGAAAATTCAGACTGAAAATAAAATAGTGTTTTATTCAACATACTGTCAGGTGTAATATGATGGATGACCTAGCATCAGATGTGTTTAAACTGAAATCTAAGATTTTGGAGTAGAAGCCATATGTTGCAAGGATGTGTGCCCACTCGTAGACTGCCCTACAAAGTTGAAGCAGAGCCCCCCTCCCCTCTGTTTCTCACCTCCCAAGAGTGGTCTAATCAGCTGCACAGACTTTGCTAGCCATGGGCGGAATGGCCAGAATGGTACCCACAGCCATCCAGCAGGAGTTGGAATTGAACCCAATTGTAAATAAATAAAATGATGGACATGGTCTGGGGGATGGAAGCGAAGGGAACAATTTGGACATCAAGCATTACTAACTGAACAGCTACAACACTGCAATCGGATTAAACTAAATTAGCTTTTTTTTTGGTCTGATAAGATTGTTCTCTCTTAGTAAAAGGTGTAATGGAAAACTATGATAGCCACTTAATTGTTCCAGAAAGAATTATGCTTGTTCTAGATGGAGAAATACAGTATAGTATTAATTGTATATATATATATTAGAGTAGTCAATGTGCAGCTTGTATAGCAGTACAGATTTAATGTCTTCTGATAATAACTCAACATACAGCAATTATTGTCTAAATAATTGTCTATTGGATTACCTCACAAAACGACCACAGTATGTGAGGACTTGTGACTGTGAGTCACTGCAACACTGGAGCTGAGCAGGGAACAGTCCTGGCTCCACTCCATTTTACTTCATGTTCAGCTTAGCAAGCTGTCACTTGCAGAAGTTCTCTGATGACTCTGCCATCGTCGGCCTGTTCGCGGATGATGATGACAGGGAGTACATAGATCTGATTCAGAACTTTGTGGACTAGTGTCAACGGAGCTGCCTCCAGATACATGCGGGCAAGACCAAAGAACTGGTGGTGGATTTCCGCAGGCACAAACACACTTCACTATCACCAGTGAACATTCAGAGAAAGGACATTGAGAGAGTGACCTGGGCTGGAGATAATACTAAAGCAATTTATAAGAAAGGACAGAGCAGTTAGCATGTCCAAGAACGAGGAGCTTATGGAGGTTGTGACACTTGCTAAGATGGATCTAGCTTTGCCGGCCGTTGAGCGGAAAGCCCCTCTGTCCAGTAAGCTATTCAAATGTCATGGGACTCAGGGAACACGGTTATGGAGCCTTGTCTGGTGTTGAAGAGACGCTTGCGAGCTATCCTTACTGAGAGGCATCGGTGGCATTAACCCTGCCACGGAACGTGTTTCAGGGCATGGCCAGCACCAGTTTCCGTCCGGCATCATTGCGGACCAGGAGAACTCACCGCCTCGTTCGAGGACACTAAAGCTGCACCAGGGTGTGGCCCCAGCTCTAAATGTACCGGAGGTCAATCTCGAGAGACTGATACCCCTAAGAAACTACCTGGCAGCCTGGGAAGTTTTGCCAGACGTGAATCGATGGGTCCTGTGCACTGTAGAGCGAGGCTGTACGATTCAGTTCGGGTCTCGTCCGCCCTGTTTCGATGGGGTTTGTCCCACCCTGTTGGGAACCAAGCAGGCTCTGATCATGGAACAAGAAGTAAGCACTCTCCTGAGGAAGGAGGCCATCGAGGTGGTCACTCTATCAGACAGAGTCCGGGTTCTACAGCCGGTACTTCATACATCCCAAAAAGGCCAGTGAGTTGCATCCTATTCTAGAGCTACATCAGCTGAAACGCTCACTAATGAGACTCCGGTTCAAAATGCTGACCCTCAAGCAGGTGGTGTCTCAGATCAGATTTAAGGACTGGTTTGTCATAGTAGATGTAAAGGATGCATACTTTCACATATCCATCCACGCGCCTATGTGCCTTAGATGTTTGGAGAGATCCCGAGTTCCTATCTATAAGTACCATGCTGGGAGTCACCGGGTCATTGCGCAATGCTTATGACGGATGCATACCTCACAGGGCAAGGAGTGGTCATGAGTGGCTGCTCCGCCTAAGGTCTATGGAAAGGGCCCTATCTTCTATGGCAGCGGTCCCCAAACATTTTTGAGCCATGGACCGGTTTAATGTCAGACAATATTTTTGGCTTGGCGGATAAATACAACAATATAAAATTGTAAATTGGTATTTTTTCTAAATATAATAATAAACATAAATCCACTGTGTTTTTTGTTCATTTTGCCAGCTTGGGGGTTTCAATTTAGCGGTAATGTATTATGTGTTAGCGGCCGGAGCAGCCGTTTTAAGAAGGTAGCGGATGTAGGTAAGACATCAGTTGCCTAGAGATGCTGACCGTGCTTCTGGCTCTGAAGCATTTCCTCCCAGACCTCAGAGGTCGCCACGTGCTGATCCGTTTAGACAACACTTCGGTGGTCTAGTATATCAACCACCAGGGGGGTCTGCGTTCTAGCCCCCTGTACAGGCTGGTGCACCAGATCCTCCTGTAGGCCCAAGGAAAGTTCCTCTTCCTGAGAGCAGCACATATCCTGGGTTGGTTGAACGAAGCAGCAGACACCCTGTTGAGACTGAGTTTGAGACCCGGGGAATGGCGGCTCCACCTTCATTTGGAGGAGCAAATCTGGGAGTGATTTGGCAAAGCCCAGGTTGACCTGTTCACATCTCAAGAGACGTCGCAATGTCCCCTATGGTTTTCCCTGACCTCCTCAGCCCCTTTAGGGCTGGATGGCATGTACGCCTTCCCCCCGTCCTGTTGCGCTGGTTCTGGGACGTCTGGAGCGAGTTCGCCAGGATGGAGTTTGTCTCCCCCTGGTGGCCGGGCAGACTATGGTTCGCAAACCTGGTAGCCCTCCTCAATCAGCCTTTGTGGGAGTTTCCTATCTGGGAGATTTCAGGGGCCATTGTCCACCCCCACCCAGTGTTATGAAGGTTGTGGCTGTGGCCCCTGAGGGGACAGCTCTGAGGTCAGGCCTCTCCACTGAGGTGGTAGAGACCATTCTCCATTCCAGAGATCCCCTCCACGAGTCATAGGCCACGACATGGCGTCTGTTCACTGTGTGGTGCGATTAGCACCAATGTGACCCAATCCACTGCCTGTTTGGTTCAGTGCTGGAGTTTCTGCAGGAACATTTCACGAAAAGGGTTGGCTCCGACCACCCTCAAATTGTATGCATCCGCCGTTTCAGAGTATCATGCCCCCGTAGCAGGGCAATCTCTGGGCACAGACCCACTTCTGATGCATTTTTCCTCCATGCCCCCCGAGGTCTGAGGCCTCCGGTGCAACCTAAAGTGCCTGGGTGGGACCTGGCCATTGTGCTGGTGGCTCTATCCGAGCCCCCCTTCGAGCCCCCGGCCAAGGCTTCATGGAGGCCTCTCTGTGGCACCCTCTTTTCTGGAGTTTACTCCAAGCATGGCCAGTGCCTTCGTGCACCCTAGAACAGGTTACATCTCTAAGGTGCCCTCGGTAATCCGACCTGTTAGTCTCCAGGCTCTATTCTCTGATGAACTGCTCGAGAGGACTCTCTGCTAATAAGCAGACCCTTAGCAGATAGATAATTGATGCCATCGCATTATCTTATGAGTCCTCTAGTCTCTCCATTCCATTCGGGGTCAGAGCTCACTCCAACCGGAGTGTGGCTTCCTTTAAAGGCTTGATCCTCTGGAGTACCCATCAAAGACATTTTTAATGCTGGGGCCTTCGTCCTGTTCTATAACCTGGACTGCAGTGCCACTTCTGGTCCCTCTGTCCTTTGACCTAGCTGTGCTTATACAAACTAGTCAGGGACTGGTCAGTCTGGCATGATTGGACACTCATTCCCAAAGAAAGGGAACGTCTCTAGATAACGTATTTAACCCTAGTTCCCTGAGGTAACAAGATGCTGCGTCTCTAAGCCACACTGCTGGCATCCCTGCAGCGCTTGCTTCTCCTTTACAGAAGCGGGTGCTGGCTTCACTCCATGTGCATTTTATTATTCCTGGTCGTTCCTGTTTTTATTTACATTTTGCACAGTGTCCCAACTTTTTTTGTAAATAAGGTTCTATTTAAAATAGCCAATTTTACTTTGACTATTTTGACTACTTTGGGAGTCATAGGCATGCCCCAGCCTAAAAACATATCACAACCATCACAACAATCCTCATGTGCAGTAAAGTTTGTCCTTCTGGACTGTGTTCTATGATTTATTTTTATGATTAAATTCACGAATTGCCCTTCTAATTTGTATCATATTGAAACACTCTTTGAAAATCATTCCTGTGGTGATTCTTGTGTGATTCTGGTTAAGGTTAAAACAGTGTCCCCGGGCTATTCTGAGAGGAATAATAGATCATTAGGTTACATATCTTACCAGGAAGGTTTTTAATTACCACATATATATCTAATCACCACAGTGTCTCATCAGAGCTACTTACGAATAACAAACTTTTTTATTTACTTACTTATTTATTTACTTTCTTCATTTCTTTATGGGAACTCTTAAAAAAAACATTACCTGTTTATCGTTTTTGCATTATTTATTTTAATATAAATCATGAGTGATTTGAATATTTTGATGTTTAAACGTATAAATAAAATTAATTAGTTTAAGGTACTTAATTCTCAATTGATTACCCCATGGAACAGGGAGAGTTTGAGCATTTTACACTTTACATCCTTTTAAATTCCATGGCTAAGATGGACTTGCAATAGACAAATTGCAATTAATCGCAAATTGTCATAAAAACTATGGCAGCAGAAATTTGTAAAAATGTATATTTGTGTCATTTTCAAAACTTTTGGACGCTGCTGTAGGATGTCTTTGGATGCAGAAGCATTTTCCATTCACTTGAATAGAGACCTGTTCCAGCATGACAATGCTCCTGTTCACAAAGCTTTAGCTCAATGAGGATATGCTTTACATGGGTTTACGTGGGTTTACATGGGCGATGTGTGTGTAAGATCTCCTGCTATACACCTCTGACCTCAACCCCAGTGAACACCTTTGGGGTGAATTGGAACTCTGACTGCAACCCAGGCCTCCTCACCTCACCTATATCAGTACCTGATTTTACTAACATCCTTGTTGCTGTATGACCACAAATCACCCAGTGAAACATCTTCCCAGAGAAGTGATGAATATAATAAGAGCAAATGGGGGACATAATATGGAATAGAATGCACAAAAATCACATACAAATCTTTGGTCAGGTGTCCACAAAATTTTCTTTACCTATGCAAAACACATTTAACAAGAAATCAAATTTAGTGCAAAATATAATTGGCTGATAGGGCAATCCTTTCCAAACATAGTCAGAAATTATTTTCATCATATGACTGCAAAAATAATTAACTCCAGCATGTGTTTTGGCTAATTCTGCCTCGAAGTGACACAATCATGCCATGGTGTCCTCATTACCACTGTGTGTAGACACGATGACATGCTCATCCGTGCGTCCTTCTGTTCTTCCCTCATCTCCTCGTGAGCCCTGTTGCTTTGCTAACTCAACCATAAGCGTATTAAATTAGAGACGGTATGGACCACAGCGAGCGCGCAATCTGGCAACCTGCTGTTCGCATCGGACACAAAAGAACCTCAAAAACAAGTCTCCCAGCACAGTAACCACTTTACGGTTTGTTGTAGTGTAACATGGTGACAAGAGCTAACAATCAAATGGATGTCAAAAGTGATTTAGCATGTACATGTTGAGTCACATTTCCATCAGCTATTGCTTTGGTATTTTGGTGCAACAAGATGATTGCAAAGAAGCACCAGGTGGAAAACAGCCCAGTTTCTAATAAACTTTTAATGTAAAAAAAAAAAAAAAAAAAAAAAAAAAAAAACATACATGAGTGGTGGGCGATCAGGGCCAGCAAAGCCTTCTCTGCTGGCCTAAACACTATCAGAAGCACTGACCTACATTTACAACCTAAATTCTAATATTTGTTCCATGAAATTGTATTAATTTATTCCCAACAGTTTATTCTCTTCATTTCGTAGCGTTTCTCTTGGCTGCACTGCTTCCAGTACGTGTATGTGGATGTTAGATTTTTCCGTCCTCTGATTGGTTGTTCAGAGGGAAACAGTTACAGCCAAGTCCAACTGGCAAAACAAATGTGTAGCTCTGCACACATTTATACATCTGAGTTAGACTTTTTCATGCCTACGGAGGAAGTAAAATTGATTAGGTCTCGGACATACTTAAAGATCCATTTTCAAGAAAAGCTAGACACCATGAGGAGGTCGGCCAACCCTGAAGCTAGCTAGCTTGTCTCAGCCCAGGAAAGGGTTTGTTCGCGGCTTCCAGACCAGTGAATACGAGTGGTACCACTGGCTTACAGCCTCTGAGGAGCGGTGCAAATTATAAAGTATACATTTTATACGTTTCATCTCTGGTGAGTAAGTTGTATTTTATTTAGATTTTTTATGTTTTTGTCATGTTATTAGACAAATATTGATTCTCAACTGCTCCAGATGATGTAGGTGGCACAGTTGCGGTTGTAATGTAGAGGTTTGGAGTCTTAACTGGGTTTTTTGCTTTAGTAAAATGGTATTTAAACTCCATATGTGAAATTCCTCTCTCTCTGTAAAGCCAAGCGTTGTTATATTGCGTTTTTGTGTTGTGTTGTATTGTATTGTATTTCTATAATTGCAACGTGATAGTGGTGGTATTAAGAGGTGGATTAAGTTGAGTAAGTTCTCACTGAAGGCCCAGGTACCTAATGCATGGCCCGCCACTGCCATACATACAAAAAAAACCTTGCTCATTGAGTTTTATTACTACACTGTACTGTAGACTTCCACTGTCCATTTTAATAGAAACATCAAATGAAGTAATCATGTGGCAACCAAACTGCATAAAATTATGCAAATAGAGGTCAAGAGCTTTAAATATCCACACCAAACATCAATATGAAGGGCTGCGACTTGTTGTTGGTGGTTGCCTTGAGCATTGAGAATACAGTGGTTCCACGGTTCGAATCTCGCGCCCACGGTTTGTCACGTTATTGCATTTGCCACATAACTAATTTGTTTCAATGATTTTCCCGGTCTCTCGCAAATAGCACCATAGACTAAAAAAACTTATAGGGAATTGTTTTTATGGAGTAAAATGTCAATACAGTACAGTACTATATACATAAAATAGCATTTTTGTTGTGGCGTCCGTTTATCACGAGCGGTTTTGGGACGTAACCACCGCGATAAATGGGGGATTACTGTATTGCAAAAAATATATAATCCTGTGAGTAAGGTTTCTGTAGGCTGTAACACATGCTGAGATAAGAGAGATCAGAAGAGAATGACCCGACTGGTTCAAGCTGACAGGAAGTCTATAGTAACTCAAATGATCACTTTTTAAAACCACCAGGGAGCAGAAATGCATCTCGGAATGCCCAACAAATCAAACCTTAAGGTGGATGAGCTAGGAGGAGACTGCATCAAGATGCACTCCTGTCTGCACAAGAACTATTGAGTAGTTGAAGGGACTGGCCTTAAACTAAAGTCAGAATTTTTCTTCTTAGTTTGAAAGAATATATTGCTATTAGAGGATGATATTAGATGTTATCTAGCTTACTAGCAGGCTAGCTACAGCAAGTTTACCTCAGATAAGCATTGACCATTCGATATATCAAACCAATGCTAGCACGGTTTTGCAGCTAACATGGTTTTTCACTATTTGTTCGTTTAATATTTACAGCTTTAATCTCTAAAAACAATAAAAAAAAAAAAACAACACAAAATTCAAAAACTTTTCTAAATCGATTACACTACACTTCATGGGCAAATTTGTGGACACCTGACCATAAGATTGTGCTTTTCGAATATCACATTCCATTTTTATTCCCTATTTTCTATTATATTATCCTATTCAGGGAAGAGGTTCCACCAGATTGTGGAACAGAGTGATCTTGTGAAGATTTGTGCTCATTCACCCACAAGGGTGTTAGTAAAGTCAGGAACTGATTTAGGGGAGGTGAGGAGGCCTGAAGTGCAGTCAGTGTTCACATTCATCTCAAAGGCATTCAACAGGGTTGAGGTCAGAGCTGGAGATCTTCCACTCCAAACCTTGTAAAGCATATCTTCATGGAGCTGGGGTTTACACAGGGGCATTGCAATGCTGGAGCAGGTTTGGGCCTCATAGTTCAAGGGAATACAAATTCAATACAAAAACATCATGTACAATTGTGTGCCTTCAACTTTGTGGTAACAGTTTGGGGAACATTCACATTTAGCTGGACAGTCAGGTCTTTTAATACGTTTGTCTGTATAGTGTAGTTGGTCACAAAATGACATAAGATGTCTGAATTCTTTTAGTTTTTACAGTAAGTATGATATATATATATATTTTTTATAGATATCTGAATAGCAAGCCAGAGGTGACTATTAGAAGAAACCAGTCCCTTGGAAGACAATAGAAAGAAAGCTTCAAAGGAATCAAACTGAAATGGAACCCATCTTCTTCTACATTACAAAACGTACTGGGAATATGAGTATCAGGGATTCTACTGATTAATCGGCTAAAATATTGAATCGGATTAATCGCACGATTGCGAATAATCGCAACTTAATTGCCAATTTTATTCTGTTCTAAATGTACTTTAAATAAATACTTTTTAAGTTTTTAATACTCAACTCAACATGGACATAGACAAATATTGATGCTTTATGCAAAAGTATGTTTATTATTAGTGAAACCAAAGCAAGAAGACAAAATATTCTAAATATTATGTAATTATAGTGTTTTAAATTATGTAAATCATCAGAACACCAAAAAACAACTTTTACTATGTTTCTACTATGTTTTAATTCATATGCGGGCATTAGGGCGGATTTTGGTGCTTGATTTGAGACGCTAAACAAATGTTCAGCGAATCCAAAAAATCTTTTCCGTGGAGTTGATTTATTGATTTTTTTTATAAGTGAGTTAAAAAAGGACGTCATAAAGAAATGTGTGTTGCGTTGGTTTTAATTTTGCCTCTTTTATATTTATTTTGTAATATAAAAAACAAAAGGTTAAACAGAAATGCGTGCTGCATTATTCGTGTGTTAATAAAATTTGTGCCGTTGGAATAAAATTGTGTAACGCGTTATTAGCGCATTAATTTTGACAGCCCTAATATAATATATTTATTTATTTATTTATTTATATATATATATATATATATATATAAACATGAATATATAATATAATGTAATATAATATAGACTTACGATACAGATGTGTTCAGATGACCCCATTGTAACTTGTACATATCATAAGTTAAGTCATGGCCTATCCTACCCAGGAGTTAGTGTGGGGTAGTATAATGTATTTTGTTATAATCTAATAAATTACAGTACATAATATAGCAAAACAGAGCAATTTATAGTACTGTCATTTATAACCTTTACAGTATATATGAATGTGGCAGCGGGCAGCTCTTAGATAAGAGACAAGGGCTAAAATTAGATATCGTTCTTCATACGCTGCTGTTAAATTTTTTACAATTTTGTCATGATGCTATCATGTCGTAACGTCTATGTGAAGTTATTCAATAAAGAATGTTCAATACTTGGGCAGAAACTGGACCACCCACAGTCCTCTCAAGACAGCATTACCTTAACAAACAGTGAGAGAGAGAGAGAGTATTGTATCAGGTCAAAAATATCTACACTAGAAAAAACTCCAAGGGGCTCAACATCAGAAAATACTTTAAATAAGTATTTAAATGAGTAGAGACAAATATTCAACAAATAATCGACAAGAATTTGCAAGCCACAAAAGGAAAAAGGCACAAAACCAACAAAATTTGTAATTATCAAATTCTTCTAATTACGGAAAATCCCAAAATCCAACAGGATCAACTGGAGCCTTTGTTGGACAAGCCTTCTGAAGGATACAGAATGGAAATAAGAATCGGAAATGTGATTTTTGATCATTTAAAAGCTAAATTGTTTCTGTAGTGCCTTGTTTTGTAGTGTTTTTGTAGTGCCTTTAAAAAAGACGGTGACATAGACAACAATAGGCATTACTAGGTCAGTGACTTGCATCCTGGCTCTTGAGAAGAACAAGTCTATCTGGGAAGATATGTTTCTCCCTTTGAGCTTTCCAGCTGACCTGGCAATATGTTCCACTCTGTTAACTCATTGCTGGTTTCAGAGCCAATCCAGACTGTTAGTGAGGTGCCGAAGACAGACTGACTGGTACAAAACTGGGCCAATGGTTCCTGTGGTGATTTGTGGTTTCTCAGCTGATGCTGGAAATATTTCTACTGCTGGCAAAACCGTTGATGCTGGCTTCCCGATTCAATCAAGTCCCGAGAAATTGCGGCTTCCCAAAAATGTAACAGTGATAGCTTTAGAGACTGTGGTGTCCAGTAGCTGTTAGGGAAGTCAGCCATGGGGGCACATGCTCAAATCTTTTGTCAGGAACACTGTTTTAAGTGCATTAAACACTAGATGGACCAAATGACCAGCTGTAACTCTTCTTCTCTAAATGATGCCAAGGAAAGAAAGAAGACCTTCAGGTTTGCCAGAAAATTTTGAGGCAATGCCAGCTAATCATTGATGAGGAGGTTCTAGCTGGACTCCAAGGCAGGAAATATAATTAGAATTTCAGAATATTGACCATTTAAGCACTATAATGTTTGCTCAAAGATTCTTATTAATGGTTTCTTGATAGGTCTTTATCTATGTTTTGGAAGAATGTTCTACTCAAGCTTTTTAAAGGAAGCACCTTTGTTACAGGGTTGAACATAAGCCATTGGTGGATAAAACCATTTACAAAATGCACACCAGGAACATGGACTAATACAACCTCCAACAGGCTCAAAGTGGTGAAGGAGATAAAGTAGCCCTACTAGAGACCAGCACTTCCAGCTGTAGAAACCTGAGCAGAAAACACTGTATCATCCTGAGGCCTTTAGGCTTAAATTAACTGTGAATTGGCGTTCTCGGATGAGCGCAAGTTCATTTTTATTATAATAGCAATAGCAATGTTCAGGTAGAAGGGGGTGTAATTATTAAAAGCAGGAGGTAATAGTTTGGTGTCAGGGAAGCACAATTGCTTACAGTATCCATGTGGGACCTTCTGGAGCAACAGACCGTGAGTCATTATCGCAGAATCTCCAAGCGGAAGTGTTGCATAATCTATTGTTATTCAGATAAGCAATTAAAAACATAACCGTTTCCAAGTACACTCGTTTTTGTTGTATTACACGCCACGTAGTTAACTAATGAGCTGAATTTTAGATGGATTTGGGAGATTGAGGGAAAAGCAAAAATCATATCTTTGATAAAGTTGATATACATTGAGAAATGCCTAGCTAATGGCTGATCTTATGAACCCGGTAGCAAACGGTACCCGCTTCGAAAAACAAATCACACTGATTGAGCAGCTTTAATAGCATTTCCCCCTGACTAATTCTCCCGATCCTGATACTCAGCAGTGCCGAAGACGTTTTTACTGCGTTGTGGTGCTTTTACTGCGGTGCGGGGGCTTTTATTGAGGCTTGCCGGTTTTACGGCTCGAATAACATCACCGTCCACACGCTTCGAGTGTACGGTCCTCTTGGGGAACGTTTCTCTTTTTGTCTTCTGTAGATCATGTGCATAATCCGTCAGCGCCGAAGCCATGAGTCAGTTCACTTCGGTCCACCCGCTTGATTTAGTCCAAACACATCCCACATACGACGAATTAATTAGCGGCAAACCCGGTAAAGCCGCGCAGAAAGGACTTTTTTTTTTTTTTTTAAAGCTCGCACACTGGAAACATTAAGACCCTCTAGAATCGCTAGAATATCAGTGGCTTTTAAATTATGGTCGTTTGTTTAATTAATGCTACAAGTACTTTAAATCCATTCAGTGGTTACAGTGAACGAAGCATGAGAAATGCGATGGGTTCCAATAAAGTGTGGGACTCAATGGGAGTCTAAGTTCGCATCAACTGTTTCAATGTGGTTCAAGGTTTAATGGTTCCAAACGTAAATGGAGTGCAATTAAATAAAAGAACGAAAAACGATAAGCTAAGCGAGAACGAAAAAAAAAAACAAATAGAAAAACATGAACGAGGAAGAAAACCTGAAAGGAAACAAAAGCAAAAGAAAGAAGAACAGCAAGCAAGCAAGGGAAAAAAAAAAATTCAAACAGAAAGACATGAATGATGAAGAAAACCTGAAAAGAAGAAAAAAGCAAGCAAGAAAGGAAGAAAGTAAAAAAAAAATAAAAAAATTGCAAACATAAAGACATGAATGATGAAGAAAAACCTGAAAAGAAACAAAAGCAAAAGAAGAAAATCAATCGAGTAAGAAAGTATATATTATGAAAGGGAAAACATGCAGGGCAGAATATAGATGGAGAGAGAGAGAGAGAGAGAGAGAGAGAGAGAGGGAAAACATTCAGAGCAGAATGATAAAGCAAAATGGTCGGACAAACAAACATACGAACGAACGAATGACTCACCTGCCTAAAACTGGGCTGGTCCTGCTTGTAGCTCTGATCTATTGACCCATGGCCTCCACAAGCCCACTGTAGGTGTTCTGTAAGATCTGTGAATTTGGGATCAACACATTAGCAGTATGTTCTTTATGTTGTACTTTATGTTCTTTAAGATCTGAGGTGGAGCCTCAATGGACGGAACTTGTTTGTCGAGCACATCCTACAGATCCTAAACCTAATCCTTACCCAGACACATGATATGATTGAGAAGAGGAATCTGGAGGCCAAAAGTTAACATTGTGAAAAACCATTGCCCTAAAGGTGGTCTGTGTCAAAGTACCTAAAGATACTACAGGAATACTAGGGCATCCCAAGGTATCTGAGCAGAACATTGCCAGAACATCAGCATCACACTGAGCCTGCTGGCTTGCCTTCTTCCATCTCCTCCATAGGCACCTTCTTCTAGATGGTTTTGATTGTCACTTGCCCACTGAAGGTACTTTTGGTGGTGGTTTCTTAGCTTTTTTCAGCTTCTACTACAGCAGAAGTATATTAAAACAAAGGAAAACTGTGTTTTATTCTCATCAGGACAGGTGACTATGTTGATTAAAACACTTGAATAGCAGTGTTGCGTGCTGAATATTCAGTTCACACTTCAACCTGCTCAGTGTTTCTCCTCCTCACAAACCTGTTGTGACAAAAGAGAAATGGGATTTGGCAGATCTGGAATTCACAGCGCGACGAAATGTCAAGAGTCTTTACCAGGAACATCTCTTCTTTAAAAATTAATATTCACCACAGTGGCTCATGTTCTGGCCTCCCTGCTGGGTGTGTGTGTGTTTATGTTTTTGTTTATGTGTGTGTCTGAAGGACACTTTATCACGACAAAAATAACTCGTATTCATTTTCTTCTTTGGTCCATTTCAAAGTGATTATTATTGATAATTAGTATTTAAATTATATTTGAACATTTTGAAATAGTTATAATTTAAAGGCAAAAAAACATGCAAAGTTATTTAGAGAGCAAACAGTCGTCTGGAGCGTGTTATCAATCTTGGAATGTCCTGTTCAGTCACCGCACCTAAATCCGATTGTAATGCTCTGTTAGGTACCGGACCTCAAGGTCAAAAAGAAATCTTCTTCTAGTGAAGAACACCTTTGGCAAGGTTTACAAGAGGCATGGCAAAGTATTTCATTCAACTGTCCGGATGCTATGAGTGTATAAAGCTGTTATTCATGTGAAAGGAGAATTTTTCAATGAAAATAAAATGGAACATCTGGATTTATATATTTGTTTGGTCAAAGTTAATCTTTATACCATTAAATGACCTCGTCTGTTGAATACAAACACAAGAAACTTGCATGTGACTCTCAAAAACTATAAAAGTCTAGGTGTTTCCAAACCTTATACCGTCATTTCCGGACTATTAAGCGCACCTGTCTATAAGCCGCAGGTGTCTACACTGAAACTAATGAACTTTACACAGGCTTTAACGAAAGACAGTGTCTGTTACACGGTGTAACGGGTGAAATATGATGCGCTTCCTTTAAGAGCAGAGCGGCATTTTGGGAATAGGCTGCCGCCGCATTTTTCCGGTATTACTGCGTGTGTGCAAGACCGAGGAATATGTCCTTATTATTTTCTGATGCTCATTTCTAAGTTTCTTTGACTAACCCGTAACGCTGTTGCCAAGGAAAATAAAAAAGCACGAGTTTTGGAAACCTGTCTGTGCTTTTATGATTTCTGTTGCAACTGGAGTTAGCGAGCTATCCCTTCACCCAGACTCAACGCGTTACAACGGCTTGTATCTAAACAGTAGCCTACCAAGAAAGTCATTGTTCACTGTCTTCCTCCTTCCTTTCACAACTATTTCTCTCGGGAGTTTATCTTTTGGCATCGTCGTGCGTTAAAAAAAAAAAACGTTTTATCTATTACATTTATAAAATGGCATTAAGTCTAGATGAATTCACTAAGGTACCATAGGGACTTTTTGCAGTCCAAAATTTGAGGATTTTCGGAACGCTTAATACGTAACCCCCCCGCAAATTCCGGTGCCACTTGACATAAAATTCGATTTATTTAGTTGTTTTTAACTTTTTCCTTCTTAAAGAACATTTTAATGCTTCCAGCAGAGCAAATTCAAATAAAAATATATTTTTATTATTTGCAATACACACAACCATACAACATTTATGTGCAGGTGCCGTATTTAGAATAAATAACAATTTCCCAGATCTGTTTTGCAGATTTGCATTTATAAAAAAATAAATAAATAAATAAATATATATATATATATATATATATATATATATATATATATATATATATATATATATAGTGCGTTTCAAAAGAGCAAGCAATATACATGTTAAATAAATTGATTATC
This sequence comes from Silurus glanis, assembly GCA_014706435.1. Taxonomy (NCBI): domain Eukaryota; kingdom Metazoa; phylum Chordata; class Actinopteri; order Siluriformes; family Siluridae; genus Silurus; species Silurus glanis. Next base: position 934,584 of record JAAIIK010000114.1, read on the forward strand.
TGGACTTAACAATTAATTGTTTAATATAATACACTTTCAACAGTTAATTGTTTGCTCCAGAAAATAATTATTAATAATTAATAATAATAACAATAATAATAATTATTGTTATTTATATAGTAATTATTATATTAATATTATATTTTATATATATAAGTA
>JAAIIK010000114.1:934842-955193 GCA_014706435.1 Silurus glanis
ATATATATATATATATATATATATATATATATATATATATATATCTGGGAAAGTGTTATTTATTCTAAATTAGTAGCTACTCAAGACAACTGTTTAAATAACTGAACATAATTATGAGCAGCACCTGCACAATACAAGAAAAGGAATAAAATGAAATGTCTTCTTTATCCCTTTCATTTTTTTTTTCTTTTTTGCATAAGCATGGCTCTAAGCTCCTTTGCAGTTTATAAATCGAATTCAGAAAATGTCCTGCTTTTGCTGCTTTGCTTGTTTATATTCTCCAAATGCGTGATTTATATTTCTGTTGTGCTCGATGCGAACCGAAATGCCGATGGGGCTCTTTCTTTTCTTTTCTTTTTTTAAAATCTGTACAAATTGGAGTTGATGCAGCCGTTCATAAGCTCTGATTTTGTTCGCATCGAGTTTGTGAGCTACGTTGAACTCGGCCATTGGGGCGAAAAAGCCCGGAGAGAAGCTTCTTAGAAAAGGAATTGCTTTGAAATGACGGTTCAAAAGCACCGAGCTGCTAAGCATTACCAGAAAAATGTTTCGTCATTTTATGCATTTTTTTTTTTTTTTTTAAATCCTGCCTGCAGATGCAGCTTTGTGGAAATGAAGGCAGAGGGACATTCAAAACAGTTTTAATGGTGTGCTTAAAAAGAAAAAAAGAAATATGCAATTTATGAGACAACAAAGTTGCTGATGTTCTACAATCTCTCTCCTTTGCAGATGTCTGAGGCTACTGTATATTTATAAACATCATCTTGGTACTTCTAATCAAAAGGATCTTCTTTTATGGAGAAAACTACTGATCTTTGGTTTAAAAAAATGTCATAATCCTCGATTCCTCATTAAAGATTTAGTTAGAGGCGGGTCACATTTCCGTAATGCAAATGAATTGCCACCTGGAGCCTGGAACCTCAACCCTATTTAACACTATGGGGATGAATTGGAAAGATGACTGCACCCCAGGCCTCCTCACCTCACCTACATCAGTACCTACTCTATTAACACCCTTGTGGCTGAATGAGTTAAAATCCCCACAAGATCTAGTGGAACTCTTCTTCTTCTTCTTTCGGCTGCTCCCATTAGGGGTCGCCACAGCGGATCATCCGTCTCCATACCACCCTGTCCTCTACATCTGCCTCTTTCACACCAACTACCTGCATGTCTTCCCTCATCACATCCATGAACCTCCATCCTCAGCATTCTCCTACTCATAACTCATGTCCCTCCTCTGCACATGTCCAAACCATCTCAAACAAGATCTAGTGGAACATCTTCCCAAAAGAATGGAGTTTATGATACTACAGCAAATGATACTACATGTGGAATGTGATGCTCAAAAAAGCACATGTGAATCTTATGGTCAGGTGTCCAGAAACCTTTGTCAGTATAACCAAAGCATGATAACAGCTAAAGACTCAAAGCAAAGGTAAATGCAGAAAGGAACATTTGCACAGCACTCACACTGTCGCCATTCTTATAAAAGGTTTTACAGCGAACTGCTCCATTATAACTAATGGCAAGTGGTTCTTTACAAGGTCACTCCGGTTCCAAAGAATTGCCGACGTCCAAACTCCTAGCTTCAAAATCTTTTCTGTATAACAAATGTAAAAAAGGGTATTCAGCAAAAGTAGAGTTCAACCTTGCTGACTAATAAGAGGGAAACCCAGGTAAGTCTCATGAGTCTTACAGAAACATGAGTTTAGAAGTTAAAAGTGATTAATGAATTCATTTGAAAATGAAGTCAGTAAAAGGTTTTTCTGTTGCACCGTGTTTGCACTCCGGTCTGACAGTCAACATTCAGCTTAATGAACGCCTTCCGACAGAATCGCACATGCTTCTGATCTGGATTTCTTCCCTCGGCGGGAAGATAAAATAATCCGAGTGCTTGCGTCATCATTTCTCTCGTCATTCTGCGGGAGAAAGAAACTGCTAAATCCACAATCCAGTGGAGATGAGTCACTTTCGATTTCGCTTCTATTTCTGCGTTCGGGAAAATGAGCTCACTTCACCTTACAGCTCGATTCATTTTCATTATTGCTATATGCGCATATCTTCCTGTTCGTTTTGTAAATTAGATGACCCCCCCCTCCCTCCTCCTCTCGCCCCCTTTAGCCCACCCCCTCCTTGCCCTCAACTCGTGTCCTTCTTCCCTCAGCCTGGTTATTACATACCCTGAGTATGTCGCTTCCCTGGAAACCCATTTAGCAAGTGAAATATGGGCCAGCATGTTTGCTTATGTTGCCTCGTAGCAAAAACAATTTCAGGCTGTGAGATTGGTTTCCCTCAACGAGGACGTGCCAATTTCATTCAACAGCCCGGTGCTCTGCGTGAGGAGCCAGCGCACCTGATCCCATTTCTCGGAGGCCTTCATCAGAACTCTGAAAACATGAGAAATTCCTGCACTATTAGTCCCATATCGAGGCGAATGTGTGATGCGGATTCCTTTTTTTTATTGTGATACGATTTGTCGCGCGAACGCTTACATTGTTAACCAAAACCAGCTGTGAACTCCAAAACTCCTAACAGCCCCCTACAGGTCACTTCCAATTTAATGCCTACATAATAACCTGCTGGTTGATTCATTAAAAATTTTTTTTTTTTTTGGTGTAGTATCGGAGGAATTCAAACTAATTAAAGAGACACATCCCCCCCCCTAGTAATTAATCTAAAATTACTATAACCTTGCTTTCTCAAGCAATTCCATCCATCTCTTTACACTGCTAATGGAATAAGCTATAACCTTCTGAACATACACACATCTCCTTATAAATATTGTACAGCCTACATCTTGCTTGCCCGTTAAGCATTCGTGTGTTGCGCATTGATTAATGATTCGGACGTTCGTTCCAGAATAAAGAATATGTAAATGCAAGATCTAATGATCGGTGCTCCTTTGAGGATGTGGAAGGACTTCTATAGGAAGGGTTAATTAGGATTACTGGTGAGTGGGTTACAAATTAATGCACAAATACAATGCCCCTCAGCAGGCTTATGAACGGTGCAGAATGAGTGTTCGGTTTTTCCACTAGAAAGATCTCACCACTCATCCTCACTACATTCTATAGATGGATTGTTATGAGAATCCTGAGCAGCAGCATCATTGCATGGTTTGGGATTTGCGCCATCTCGGATAGCGGATACTGAGGACTGGTGGTAGCTCACTGGTTTAGCTGGTGGTCTTTGGATCAGTAGGTCATAAGTTCAATTCTCAGCACTATCAACCTGCCAATGCTGGGCCCGTGAGCAAGGCGCATAACCCTCAACTGCTCAGTTGTAAGTCGCTCTGGATATGGCTGTCCGACATATTCCATAAATGTAAATGTAGGACAGCTGAGAAGTCTTCAATCTTAGACATTTAGACTGTACAACATTCTGCAAATGTAGCGACATTATGGCTGATCACATACTGTATTTATTACTATAAGTGGTGTAAAGTATTTGAGTAAATGAACTGGTGGTCTAGTGGTTAGGATGCGGCGCTCTCACCGCTGCGGCCCGGGTTCGATCCCCGGTCAGGGAACCAACCCCAGCCACTCTTAGTGCCGGTCCCAAGCCCGGATAAATGGGGATGGTTGCGTTAGGAAGGGCATCCAGCATAAAACATGTGCCAAATCAAACATGCGGATGACCTGCTGTGGCGACCCCTAACGGGAGAAGCCGAAAGAAAGTTACTCTACTAAAGTTATTGTTTATAGGACTGTGGTGAGACCTGCGATGTTGTATGGTTTAGAGACAGTGGCATTGAGTAAAAGACAAGAGGTGGGGCTGGAGGTAGCAGAGCTGAAGATGTTGAGGTTTTTCGTTGGGAGTCACGAGGATGAACAGGATTAGAAATGAGTTTATTAGAGGGACCGTGTGCATGTAGGACGTTTTGGAGACGAGGTGAGGGAGGTGAGATTGAGATGGTTTGGACATGTGCAGAGGAGGGACATGGGGTATATCGGTAGGAGAATGCTGAGGATGGAGCCACCAGGAAGGAGGAAAAGAGGAAGGCCAAGGAGGAGATGAGGCAGATGTAGAGGACAGGGTGGTATGGAGACTGATGAGCCGCTGTGGCGACCCCTAATGGGAGAAGCCGAAAGAAGAAGAAGACTGTACTGAACTAATTATTTTGGCTACTTTCTAGTTTTATGGTGTATTAAAGATATAAACAACTTTTACTCTCTGCTCAACTACATTTCTGATTCAATACATGTACTTTTTTCTCCGCTCTATTTTATGACCGTTTCCAATTACTGTCGATTTTGCAATCAGTCGGTCAGCCCCGAATATATGGTTTTCCTTCATCTGAAATGATTTACTTGAATTTTATTTGTCCACTAAATACTTATGGTTCTACTTTGTCAAATGATACTGTCATTTTATTGTTAATTAAAGATCCCTTTTTTGAAAGATTGCTTTATACATTGTCTTTTTTTCTTTGACCCACTTGTTTGCTTCATTCTGCCATGTCGAAGAGACCGTTGTGTCTCAATCTTGTTGTTGTTAATGCAGAGACGAGTACAATTCGGTGTACAATTTGATTTGTATTTTAGGAAAAACTGTTTTTGGCATGTCTTGGTGTTGAGGACTAGTGCGTCTTTGAGCCTACGATCAATAAGAGTTAAGTACTCCAGTACTGATCAAATCAGACTTTTTACTCGAGTAAATCTTAGCTTTTAACTAAGCTTTTAAGATATCTATACATTAACTCAAGCATGATTTTCAGATACTCATTACTTTACATTTCCGGTACTTTAATTGCGTTTATAATGTGTTGAATTCTAAGTGTTATTGTGTTGTCTAGTTGCACTAGATGTTGTTTGCCCCTGTGCACTTTGTGTATAGGTCTGTTTTATTCTAGTTAGTTTTCTGTTATCATGTTCATTTTTTGTTATTTCATGTAGCACCTTAGTCCTTAAGGAACCTGGTTTTGTTTCACTGTGAACTCTAAATAGTTCAAATGGCATTAAAGCCACTTGTCTTGACCATAAAATGGCTATATAATAATTATAATACATATAAATGTTTTTATTTATTTTTATAGCAATAAGCTGAGCGTAAGCACTGGAAGTGAAGCCTGGCAGGGTTTTTATATTAATATTACCCAAGAAAGAAATGACTTTTGAAAACATGCTGTAGGGCAGGAAAAGATGAGCAATCTACAAAAAAACATAATCTAGGGCAGATGAGAGTAGGTCAAGATGCAGAAAAACAATATTTAAAGGATTCCGTTGTGGGCCTACTGTATCTGAACCAATCCACGTCTTAATACCATCATTATGACACCACAGCTATAAAACCATCAGTATTATAGAGAAACGCAGTAGAACAGAGCGTTGCATCACAAACAGGAATCTCACACAGTGAGAATGAATGCCATAAAGCAAGAAACCCAATGAACACAATTCGACAAGTCTCCTTTCACTGTAGCCACAGCTGCACTGCACCACATACATGATCTCTAGCAGGATTTTTTTAATTTAGAAAAATATTCCTGGTTTTCCATGTATTTTTTTCATGCATTGTGGTTTTCCTGGGGATTCGAAATAAAGGCAAGTTGTGTGTTTTTGTGCAAATTCTACGGGGAAGAAACATCAAAATATAATTTAATACATATTCATGGACAAAATTATTTTAAAACGTAAGTCAGTAAATCTGAAGGCCTTGCTGGCCCTGATGGCCGACCACTAAAAATGCTTATCAATATATCAATACAAAGTGTATACTTCACATAGTGAGTGTGAACACAAGGTCCTTATAGTCTGAAGTGTTTCTAATCAAAGCGGGATGTGGTCTCATTGTTTGCAAGCTCCTAGAGTAGTCGTTAACACCACTTCCATTGTGGACAAAAAAAACAAAACATAAACATATAATACTTTATGTATTTAATTACATTACATAGTTTGTGTTTGGCAAATTTCGTATAATCTTCTATATAATCATCTAATATTTTGAATTAGCAGGTTTATTAAGCATTACGAGCCTGCTGAAGAATGCTGGAAGACAAAATGAGACGAAATCACATAAGATAATTCAACTGTTTATTCAAACCTGTAATAATTTTATTCAGTTTGTAAAATCATCTATTTGGAATTGAAAAAAAAAATAAATAAAAAAAAGGCTCATCCCTGGTAGGTAGTTTTGTCTCCCCATTTCCTCTAGCGCTGTAAAAGCAGTTCTACCTTCCGAACTGAGCTGGCAGTAGCTTATCTGTTCAGCTTACATGCTCAGGAAAGCTTCCATTATCAGAACGAGCCCTAAGCCTCCTTTGCTCCTCGCTGTAAGATCGTCTTTCAACAGATGATAAGCGCATCAATGCTCCATCGCCACGGGAACTGTAGCAATTAACACGCTAATCGGCTCGCCTTTGTCACTTCTCCGCAGCGACACGACCCCGTCTCAAATCGAGACACTCCAGAAGAGCTGCAAGTCGTGTGGCTCGTAGCGGCAATTAGAACGAGGCCCACCAGGAGACAAAATGCCTTGATGCAACAAATACAGAATATGGCGCACTCCCTAGCAAGAATGCGTCGCGTAGAACGCAACTAGAAACATATGGAGTCGGAGGAAACCTTGCAGGCTCTTCCAAGATGATTAGTAATTAGGTTTAAGATGATCATCCACATCTGGTCTTGTTCCGGTTGACCGCAATGTCTTTGAAACTGTGAATGATGAGAACGTTCTGATACATGCAATGTATCCCAAACGCTCCTGAATCTTATCTGATGGACATTTTAATGCTGGTTTGGGAAGAGCTGCATCGTAATGAAATGAATTGCAGGGTTGCACAGGGATCCGTTTTATGACCTTTGTTGTTCTGAGTCAGGATTATGGCCACGGACTACGATCTCATCAACTCATGCATGTTCACGTCTCATATCACGTGATGAAAACACATTTTCGGCTCATTAGCACTCGTAATAAGAACGACCTTGAACATCCTGTTTGGTTGTTGTTGTCTTTTGTATTCCTGCATTATTCAGGTTATGGTTTTCTTGTTTATAAAACCCAATTCCAAAAAAAGTTGGAACACTGTGTAAAATGGAAACAAAAAACAGAATGAAATGATTTACACATTTTTTTAAACCGTTATTTAATTCACTATCGAGGTCCCCTGGTGGTCTAGTGGTTAGGATGCGGCGATCTCACCGCTGCGGCCCGGTGAGGGAACCAACCCCAGCCACTCTTAGTGCCGGTCCCAAGCCCGGATAAATGGGGAGGGTTGTGTTAGGAAGGGCATCCAGCGTAAAAACATGTGCCAAATCAAACATGCGGATGATCCGCTGTGGCGACCCCTAATGGGAGAATCCGAAAGAAAGGTTATTTAATTCACTATCGAACATACAATACGAAATAAGATAATTTTGAATTTGATAACTACAGCTTGTTTAAAAAAATAGGTGGGGCAACAAAAGTCTGGAAAAAGTAAGTGTTATTAAAATGAAGTATGTGGAAAAACCTTTTGCAACTAATGAGGTTAATTAACAGCAGGTCAGTAAGATGACTGGGTATAAATAGTGTATCATAGGATGGCAGAGTGTCCCAGAATAAAGATGGCAGAGCTTCAGCAATCTGTAAAAGATTGTGTCTACAAGTTACAAGGAACAATTTCAGAACAATGTTCCCCAGCATTAAAATGCAAAACAGTTGAATATATCATAATTTCCAGGACATAATATCATCAAAAGTTTCAAAGAATTTGCAGAAATCGGTGTACACGGGACAATATTGAGGGTCCGTCATCTTCAGGCCCCCGCTGCGTTTAAAACAGTTGCGATTCTTTAATGGAAATCACTGCATGGGCTCATTAACACCTCCAGAATTCAGTGCCATGTTATCCACAAATGCAGGTTAAATCTCTATCATGCACAGAAAAAGTCATGCGTGAACATGATCCAGAAACAAATTTTTCCACATTTTCACATTTTCCACTTAGTACATTTTACATGAGCGTTGGCACAAAGAGGATGAATCATGGCCCGCAGATTTCTGGATCATGTTCACGCATGCCATTTAAACAGCATTTATGGATGAATAACACGGCAAACTGTATTCACAGACTTCTATATATATATATTTTTTTATAAAATTTCCTCAGTTGAAACATTTGATATGTTCTAGTGTGAATATAAATACGGGTTTATGAGATTTGCAAATTATTGCATTATTTTTTATTAACATTTTACACAGTGTCTTAACATTTGGAATTAGAGTTGGAATAAGAATGGCCTTTAGCATCATTTTTTGGTTGTTGTAATCTTTTGTGGTTCTCAGTACTTAGGTTATGGTTTTCTTGTTCATGTTTATAATAATATACATATAATTTTTTCGTTCCATGTGTCCTTTATAATTTTGTAGATTGGTGGATTTATTACATTGGCATTCTTATATGTAAATGGCTTTTCATATTTATTTTTATCATAATAGATCTCTGATCATTGATGGCTCATCGGTTAAAGCATAATCCCAGAAAAATACTAGACTGCTGTTCATGCTAGGTGATTTATCTTCATGACAAGATCCCTGATCTCACATTCGGTCACTGCACCCAACCTTGAGGTAACCATGACCAACCGACCATTCTTTTCTCGACATGCTCATGCTGATTTCCCCTTCAAAACATCAAGAGAATCCTTTCGTTTCTCTCCACACAAGGCTTTCCGGTGCTTGCTCAGTCCCTCGCCATTTCAAGTGCATCTTCGAGATCCAAAACTGCAGCTTCCAAAAAAAAAATGTTTTAAATCTTCCCACACCACCCCACTGCTACGCTCTCTCTACAGGCTTCCTGTCAGATCTAATCACACGGATTTAATCAATTATGAAATGTAAAACTCTGATGCTTGCCTGCAATGCCAAAAAAAGGAACAGCAGCCCTCTAACTCATGACACTTGTTTTACCCTGAAATGCTCCTGGTGCTACCATCTCTCAGAGAACAACAAAGACATAGTTTAATCTCTAAAAGTCTTGAAACCATGTCCAATAACTTACATCTTTCAGAAATACATAAATTAGCACTTTCCTATTTAAAAACATATGTTTTCCCAGTTCACTTCACTTCTGTCTTTCATTTATCTACCCATGCTTATTGTTTTGTCTATATTTGCTGTTCGTTTTGTCTATGCTCAGTTTGTTTTCCTCATTCCTGTTTTGTCTCCTTTTTTTTTTTTTTTTTTTTTTTTTTTTTTACATTTGACCATCAATAATATGAATTTGATACATAAGGAAAAAATTGCTCCAAAAAATCTTTCTGTCAGGATATATTTCATTTAGAAAGGGCGTCTCTTGTGTCAGCACTTAGTCCAAGCCAAAGGAAAATCCGTAACTATTCAAAAGAGTTTTGGAAAGGTGTTTTGTTATTTTATTTATTTTTTTTTTTTATATATAAGCCTATTTCCACCACATAAAAGAAAAAGGAAAGTTTGCCTAATTGCGACTTTATTTCTCGCAATTCCGACTTTATTTCTCACAATTCCAAATTTATTTCTCACAATTACGACTTTAATTCTCGCAATTCCGACTTTATTGGTCACAATTCTGACTTTATTTCTTACGCTTCCAATTCTTTCTTGCAATTCTGCCTTTATTTCCCCACATTTCTGCCTTTATTTCTTGCAATTCCGACTTTATTTTTTTTTTTTTAGCAATTCTACCTTTTTTCCCCTCACTTTTGACTTCATTTTTTGCAATTCTTTCTTTTTCTCGCAATTCCAATTTTATTTCTTGTGATTCCGACTTTCACTTGCAATTCAGAACTCAATAAATTAAGTAGGATTTTTCTGTGGCTGAAACTTCTTGTGGTTCCTTGGTCACAAGATTAGAGAAGTGGAAGTGTGTTGCAGAATGCTGCTGAATGAAGCCGGTGGTAACCCCTTTTTTTCAGCAGGCTCTCCACACTGATATAAACGAAAATTCTTGAAAAAACTGTTTGCTTCAAGTGTTATTTAAAAAAAAATACATTGCATGGTCAAACCTTTGTGGACACCCAACCAGTGTTTGAAATAAGGGGGACTTGGGGGGTGTTCTGGACCTCCTGTAAGCATTAAGCCCCCCATACAAAGAAAAAAAAAAAGAAAATATTTGGGTGGTCCCCTGGTACACAATAATAAAAAGGAATTTAGTAAATAAAAAGCGGGTAAAATGTCTTGTTAATTATTTAATGCTTCTAAAAGGGTTGGGGTGATGGGAGAGTGAGGGAAGGGTGGGGGTTTTGTGTGGGTCTATTGTGTGGGTCTATGGGGACCCCCAAGAGTTTTAACACAGCTTAAACACCGCACCCAACCATAAGATTATGTGCTTTTTAAACATTACACTTTTTGAATATCTTCAAATCTTTTGGGAAGATGTGGAGGTTAGTGCTCGTTCAGATACAAGAGAGTTCGCTACTCCTATAAGGTGAGGAGGTCTAGGGATGCAGCCAGCCTTTTAATTCATCCCAATGGTGTTCATTAGGGTTGAAGGCAGAGCTCTGGATCAGGAGATCTTCCACTCCTACCCATGTAAGCTATATCTTTATGGAGCTTGCTTTGGGTCCAATTTTGGAACAAATTTCTAGTTCAAGTACAGGTAAAGTTTCATGCTACCACATCGAAAGACGTCTTTTACAAATGCTTGCCTTCGTTTGTTGTACGATTTTGAGGAAGAACCAAAAATGGCTGGAAAAATCACGTCCCAATACTTTTGTTCATATAGTGTACCAGTATTTCAGTTAAAATGGAAGATTGTTGTTTTTTTTTTTTTCTGTTTAAGATGGAACTCATATATCTAAAACGAGCAATTTTGCTTACAGAAGGAGAAGGAATGTCAAATATATATTTTAAGCCGAATTGTTTTGCATCAGTCACAAGCCACACGCTAAGCTACGCTGTGATGTTCTGCGTATTTCACTCGGAATCCGGCATGAGTCATTTTTCTAATTTGCATCGCCATTATTCATCACGGCGATGCGCAGAATTTCTTCCGGAATTCTCCGAAACGCACCCCTCATTTTCGACTCCTTCCCATCAGTGAGAGCCAGCTCGGACTCAGCGCTTTCATTAGCGAGCACATCAGTGAGGCGTGATGAATAAATGTGCTGGGGTAAAGTGCCATTACTACGGGCGGAGGAGGAACGGTGCATTATGGAAACTGGCAGTGGGCCTGGATCATGAAAATGAGAGAAAGAGAGAGAGAATTGGAGGGCAAAATGGGAGAGACATTAGAGAGACTTTAGAGAGACATTAAAAGAGACAGAGACAGTTGAAACAAGGTAGAGAGCGAAAGAAGGACAGAGACAAAGCAACTGACAGAGACCCAGAGAGATACAGAAAATAAAGGGTCACAGATAGACAAAACGATGTATTCAGAGAGAAAGAGAAAGAGAGAGCAGGAAAAAATTTGTGTTCTAAACCTAGGATCCAGAGCAGCAGTGACTAGGACTGTGTTTGGATATCCAGGTTGAAACACAGATAGTAATTTCCATCTTGATGCAATCTGTTCCCTCACATGAGCCTTGTATGATTTGACTGGTGCAGTCTCAAAGCTGAACTCTGTATGGACATCTTAAGGCTTTGCACAAGCTGTGGAAGGGCAGAGACAGTAACAGGTTGTTGCTCACTCAGTAACATCTATAGCTCCATCGAATTGCTCAAGGGCCTGAATTAACTCCTCAATCAGGTTCCACTGTTTAGGCCTAAGATCAAGGTAGTGATGTTTTCCTCTCTGAGTCACGGTCTGAAATGACAGCAGTCACCGGCCATCTTTGTTCCAGCGGCAGCATGCGAGAAGTCCTGTTCGACCGAGTATTTAAATTTTGCACCAGCATGTGTTGCGGTGTGCCCAGCGGATCATCCGTCTCCATACTACTCTGTCCTCTACCTCTGCTTCTTTCAAACCCACATGTATTCCTTCACCACATCCATAAACGTTCTCCTTAGGCTTCCTCTATTCCTCCATCCTGGAGGCTCCATCCTCAGCATTCTTTTACCGTTAAAGCTGTCCATACAACTCTGTGATTCAAATAAAAAAATTCATGTTATCAACAAGACCCCAGACTGCTAAACTCTTAGCACAACCCCATTCTTTTCGCTCAATACAAATTTTCCAATCGCATTTTTGCAAAAGTCTAAGCACAAATCATTTAGCATATTTTGTTTATCAGGAAAAGACTTAACAAGACCACAACCTAATTACAAAGCCACTCACATTTTATCTGTTTAAACTCAATTGGCAAAACACTACAATCATGTCTCTGAGCATAAAGCAGTGGTCTCCAATCCCCGGGCCACGGACCAGCACCGGTCCGTGGGTCAATTGGTACCGGGCCGCACAGAAAGAATACATAACTTAAATTATTTCCATTTTATTTATTATCTGTATTATTATTATTATTATTATATTTAGAAAATATCAGTTTTTATGCCGGTCGTATAAAATCTAAAACATTGTCTGACATTAATCCGGTCCGTGGTGCACCACTGGCATAAAGGATGCCGCAGGTTACCAAAACACCATCTTCTAAAATGGTGAATGCGGATGCTTCTCTGGCAGACGAGCTAAATACCTTTTACGCTCGTTTCGAGGCTGCAGCTAACCACGCTAGCGGCGCTAGTGGCACAACCAGCATGCACGCTGAGAGAGCCGGAGAGGTAAACACGTTCACTATCTCAGAGCATGACGTGAGGAGGGCATTCAAGAGAGTGAATACCAGGAAGGCAGCAGGACCAGACGGCATCACAGGTCGGGTTCTGAAAGCCTGCGCTGACCAGCTAGCACCGGTGTTCACTGAGATATTCAACCTCTCACTGGAACAGTCTGTTGTCCCCTCATGTTTTAAACAGTCCACTATTGTTCCTGTCCAGAAGAAACCCCAGCCCGCTTGCCTTAACGACTATCGCCCTGTAGCCTTGACCTCAGTAGTGATGAAGTGCTTCGAGAGACTGGTCAGAGACTTCATCACTGCATCACTACCAGACACACTGGACCCATTACAGTTTGCATACTGTCAGAACCGCTCTACTGAGGACGCCATTGCTCATCTCCTCCACACCACGATGAGCCACCTGGACCAAAGAAACGGGAATTATGCAAAGATGTTGTTCGTGGACTACAGCATTTAACACCATAATTCCCTCCACACTCACCTCTAAGTTGGAGGTCCTGGGACTCAGCCAGCCGCTGTGTCAATGGATCTCTAACTTCCTGACAGACAGACCACAAGCCGTACGGGTGGGCAAACACACTTCATCCATCCTCACCCTCAGCACTGGAGCTCCCCAGGGTTGTGTTCTGAGCCCCCTGCTTTACTCAATGTACACATATGACTGTCTGGCCACTTCCAACTCCACCACCATCATCAAGTTTGCTGACGACACCGTTGTGGTGGGTCTGATCTCCAACAACGATGAGACGGCCTACCTACAGGAGGTTAGAAACCTGGAGAGATGGTGCCAGGAGAACAACCTTCTCCTGAATGTCAGCAAGACTAAGGAGTTGATCGTGGACTTCAGCACAAAGCGGGAGCGGTCATACCAACCGATAAACATCAGCGGGACCCCAGTGGAGAGAGTGGACAGTTTCCGGTACCTAGGTGTTCACATCACACAGGACCTGTCTTGGTCCTGTCACATCAACACCCTGGTGAAGAAGGCCCGGCAGCGTCTGTACCATCTGGGACTTTAAACTTCCCTCTCAGGTGCTTAAGACCTTCTACACCTGCACCATTGAGAGCGTTCTGACGGGTAGCATCACTTCCTGGTTCGGGAACAGCACCATGCAGGACAGGCGAGCCCTCCAGAGGGTGGTGCATTCAGCTGAACGTACCATCCACACCGAGCTCCCTGACCTGCAGGACATCTACAGCACGCGGTGCCGGACCAGAGCTAGGAAGATTATGAAGGACCTCAACCATCCCAACAATGGACTCTTTTCTCTGTTGCGTTCGGGGAAACGCTTCCGCTCCCTGAAAGCGAACACAGAGAGAATGAGGAGGAGCTTCTTCCCGCAGGCCATTCAGAGTTTAAACCAGGAAACACCCAGGATCTAACAACTGGCCCACTCTCTCCATCATCACACTTCCTCTCTATACATATCTCACCTTTCGCACCACGACACTTTAAACTCCGGACTTGCACAGCACAGTGCACTTTATATTTTATTTTATTTTATACCACACCGCACACGGACACTTTATGGTCATTGTTATACCACACCATACTGCACATGGACACTTTTTGGACACTTTACACCACACCATACCGCACACGGACACTTACGGACTTTTTTTACACCACGCCATACCGCACACGGACACTCTATGGACAATCTAAACCACCATAAAATTGTCTAAGGTTTACTGTTTATTGTTTACTGTTCCACTGTATGCCATAAGCATTTTTTTTATATATACATCTTTTTATTTTGTCTCACATACATAAATCTTTATATATCTTTATATTCTTATATTTTATTTTATATAGTTTTTTTATACTTTATTTATCTGCCTTCTTTTTCCCCATCCTATTCCCTCATGCCGGACCGTCGTAATAAGCATTTCACTGCATGTCATACCCTGTATGTATGTGTATGTGATAAATAAAACTTGATTTGATTTGATTTGATTTGACCTATACTGTGTTTTGGAAGAAAAAATGGAGTAGCATGAAGAACAGAGAGGAAGAACAGTAGGATGACGGTGAGACAGTATTTGTCATGAAATCTGAAAAAAATTCGTTTAAACAGTGTCTTAGAACTTAGCAAGTTCCTGAGACTGTGTAATGTATATGCATTTACTATATTTAGCTTTCTGTGGTATTTTATGTGCATCACTGTGAGAGGAGTAGGTGTGTGTGTTTTAAGAGTGTGACTAATAACATGAATGACGCTTAGGCTTTCGCAAAACTTAGCTAACTTAGCGACATCATAACTAGCCACCATATTGATTTTAAATAGTCACTATTATTTACAGCCTTCATTTCAACTAGCAATCGTATAAAGTTAGGCTAAATGCGAACGCTAACGTTACCTTATGTCGACTCCGCTTCGTGGACTAGTGTTAGTGTTGTGTTATGCCGGTTCAATCTTTTAGTAAACACACTCTACTGGGTTTTCTTTGTGTTTCAGTTGGAAATGATCCCAAACTTTTGAAACTTTCTGGTGTTTTTTTTTGGGTCTGGATATTCTCCATGCCCCTCGCTGTTTTCTCCTCGTTTCTTTTTTTATCAGTGTTTAATAATGGTTCGTGTGGAATAACGGTTTGTTGGGATACACAGTGTAGTTAAATGGACTAAATAATTTGCCTCTGTGATTTTTTTGTAATCAAAAACTAGGAATCGTTTCAACTTGTGCATGATGATCTTCGGAGAACAATCTACATGATCTCACTCTCGCACACACCCGATTTCCCAGATTTGGCTCCTGCGGACTTCGCGCTCTTCTTGAAAATAAACATCCAGCTCAAAAGTTGCCTTTTTGACACCATTGTGTCCACTGTTTTGAAGGTGATAGTGTGTAAACGTAGATAGATAAAAAAAAAAACTTTCTTGTAATCCAATTTCTTCTCAAAACCTTTTGATACCACCTCGTATAGGCAGGCAAACAGAAAGAAAGAGACAGACGGAATGAAAGACAGGGAGACAGAGTGAGAGACAGGTGGGGCAGCTGTTGGAAACATTCTAGCGTTTAATCATTAGAGCTGCGAGTGACCTTCTCTGACTTCTGTTAGGAAATGGATTGAAGTGAATGTGCACCAGCAGATTAAACACTTCACTCCCTGCAATTTCCGAACTATTTTTCACCCGAACGCCGGCGGGAAGCAGGCCACCACATGCCAGCTCCCATAATGCGTTTTCACGGACAATAGCACTTTATGTACTATGATTAGCACCAGCTCTTTATACACTCTTTATAGAACAGAGCGTGTGGTCTAGAGGGCGTGACATGCTTGGGTCCTCGCTATTCACTTTAAGATGCATAATGAGTTCTTGGAAATCACAGTATTTTTGGGCTGAATGATTAGAAAAGTACCCCTTAGTCTACCCACCCCCTCATCCTTGATTACAGGCCATTTGCTAATTGGACGTTTAACATTTGCATGTTAGCACTTATCATAACCGGACCTCTCATAAAAAGGCTTGAAATTTTTTTTTTTAAGAAGTGCCCTTCTTATCTCATGCCCTACATTTAGTGGATAAGTGTGGCTGTGATTAGCTAGGGTGCACACATAGGGCACTTTGGTCCAGAGATCATAATAATGTCGAATAGCTTCCCGCATTAACACTAAACGCACTGCTTCATGGCTAAATAGACTTCATCAAAGAGGACAAGATGAGTTCAAGGGGTCTTCTATATTATCCACAAAGGGCAAGTGTGCTTGCTTCAGGCATCGTCAGTTCACCTTAGTCTCTTATCAACTATTAAGAACGCCTCCAAATTGGACTTGTAGCCAGACTGGTACTTTGCAGTTAAAATGACTGACTCCTGGTGTAAAACATCTCCATTTTCACTATGATAACGCCATTTCTTTGTGATGGTTCTATATTCAGACTTGTTGAATAAATTCCAAAGCCTGAAAAAGTGTTTTTCTGTACAGCCTATCGAATTTGTTGAACCTACCAATGAGAATGCCTCTGCCACTTCGGCATGGCCTGCTATCTTACATCAGTAGGGCACTTTGGTCAAGAGTTCTTACTAACGTTGAATAGCTTCCTGCATTAGTACGTTTACAATTAAGGAATAAGGGGAGCCCAGCAGTGGTCGCTTGGTGGTGCTGGGATTTGAACTCATGACCTTTTGATCCATAGTCTGATGCCTTAACTACTGAGCTACCACCTCTAATACTCAACACAATGTAGTCTGACTCATGGCAAAATAGACTAAAATAAGTTGAGTGGTCTTTTATAGTGTCCATCAAGGGCAAGAATGCTTGCTTTACGTGTTGTCGGTTCACCTAAAGCCAGGTGCACTTTTTACGATTTTGGCCACGTTTTTGGTTGTCTGGAACAAATTTAGAAAATCCTAAAAGATTCCAATAATCCTATTCAAATATTTGTAGTTTTGATCTCTGGTTTAACGTGTTGACAATCAGCCTATCGTTTTTTTTTTTTCCCTCCGATAAAATTCTGGCATTGTCTGAAGTTTTCAAACTCTTTCCTGCAGTGAGACTTCTCCTACGACAACCGTCAACCCAAGAACCAACAGGAGCACCTGACCTGATGACGCGATTAGCTCAACAACTTTAAATAACGAATCTAATGAATGCTACGAATTGTTTTTGTTTGCTGCTAGCTAGCATTAGCGAGTATTTAACTGTCGTACAGTCTGACATTATGACAGCTGAGATCCTACAGTGTAACATGGGGATCATGTTGGTACAGACTGACAAGCAACAATTGCAAAGGACTATTAAAAATCCAATCACGCTTGGCATTATCCTCATCAATTATTAAGACTGCCTCTGATTTGGCCTTAAAGAAAAATTGACTGACTCCTGGTGTAAAAAAGATTTCACTCAAACCTTCTTTCTTTCACCATAATAACCCATGTCTTTATGATGGTTCTATTTTTAGACTTGAATAAATTCCCGAGCCTGAGAATGTAAGAAATAAGCGAATGCTCTCAGCCTATCGATTTTAGTGGAACTGACCCGTGAGAGCACTTTCTGCTTTTTAGCACCGAGACTGAAAGCGCCACTCTGGGATGGCTGAAGTGTTAAACGGCGAGCGTTTGAGCTCGCGCGATCTGTCGGACCCTTGGAGACCGGCTGCAGGCGGAGTGGGAAGCAGCCTGTTAGCGTGTTAGCGTGGCCCTCCGCGACAGAGCTCTCGCCAAAAAAACAGAGAAAGAGAATGTTAGGCGGCGCTTGGGAAGCGTGGGATAGCGAGCGATTAGCGAGACAATGGAAAGGATCCAAAGGATCAAGAGAAACAAGGAAAATTGTAACGTAAAATAAAACATGGTAAATAGCATGTGTTTTATTTTTTATTTGTTGAACTGCTTGAGTGGAAAAGGAGTCATTGTGTATCACCTGGCTTGATAATACTCCTAGCATCAGATTAGCAGTGTGACATGCTAGGTGTCTGGTGTGCACACTACTACTTGAAGAAAAATGTTTTATATATCCCTTGTTTGAATTAATATTTGCAACATCCCTGTTTTCACCAAAAAAAGATATAATGCTAACATCATTTCAAAACAAAAGTATCGGAATGACTTTTTCAGCCATTTGTGGTTCCTCCCCAAATTATTACCACAAACTTGGAGGCACTCAACTGTCTAGGAGGTCTTTTGGATATGCCCTTCACTTGAACTACAACTGCACAAAGCCAGCTCCTATATGCCATACAAGCGTTGAGATCGCCGCATCCTAAACACTAGACCACCAGGGAACCTTGTACTCTTTCATCAATAAAACCTTTTATTTTCATGCATTAGCTAACGAGATGTTTGCATTTAGCTAATGAACACTGATTGAAAATTTAGCTAGCACACTCGAGCCATAGTTAAGAAATGTGTTTCCTGTGTGTTGTAGTAGGAAAGTAGGAATTTAATCAATAACCAGTTCCAAAAACTGTATACTGAACCCTAGACTCTATCAACCCCTTTAGAAAACATGATTTAAAGCGTTGTGTCAAAACCAGGTGAAGAACACACACAATCAGCCTCTGATTACAGCTGAAATGTACTTGACATCTCTTATTCTAGTGACTCATTCTGTAATTACTGTATATTACAGACGTGGCTCGGAATAAAAGCATTAGTCATATGGTACGCTAGAAAAAAGAAGTGTCGATAGCCTGAAAGTTCCAGAAACTTCCAGAATACCTGTTAATCACTTTTTAATAGGAACTCCTTGTTGTAAATCAGCCATTAATGCCATGCTGAGTATAGAAACATCGCAGAATGCACACCATAGTAATCAGTGAGTCGGATTGGACACACCAGCACTGAGATAACATAACATTGTTTTTTTCGCCCTATGCTAATGTTTGACGTGAACTTTAACTAACACTCTTGTCCCGTATGTCCTTCAAATTTTTACACTGTATTTCTGCTACACGATTGGCTGGATAAGAGCATGGATCTTCACCACCGTATCATCAGATACTCCTCACATCCCAATCACAAACTTTTTAACCGTCTCTATCCTGGGAGAAGATACGAGAAACTTATTTTTTTCCTGTAAAACATATATTTGTATGTTATCTATATAAATATACAGTGTATTATCTCGAGTGCTGTCATATATATATACAATGCGCATATCTCTTACTATACACTTCCTGCATATCTGAACCCAATTCCTCACTGAGCGGTGAAAATTTCAACTCGTCTTAGTTTTCAGTACATTTCAAATGAGCTTTGGCACAGAGAAGGTGGCGGCGTTTCTGGATCATGTTCACGCATGCCTTCTTCTTTGTATGATTAGAGATTTAACCTGCATTTGTGGAGGACATGGCAAACTGTGTTCACAGACACTGAATTCTGAAGGTGTTCGATGCAGTGATTTCCATTACAGAATCATGACTGCTTTAAATGCAGTGCCCCCTAAAGGCCTGAAGATCACAGGCATTTACTCTTGTCACATGTGCACAGAGATTTCTCCACATTTTTTAAAACTATGGTGATATCATGTACTGTAAAAGATGAGATATTTAACTTTTTTTGCTTCACCCATTTTTAATTCTGAGAGACTCTGTCTCTCTAAGACACACTATTTATACCATTTATATAAAAATATATTTATATCAGCTTTCTGACCTGTTGTCAATTAACTTCATTAGTTGCGAAATATTTCTCCAACTGTTTAATTTTAATAACACTTTTGTTGCCCTGTCCCAACTTTGTTTGAGAAGTGTTGCAGCTAATTAATTATAAATGACCTACCGTAATTTTCGGGCTATTAAACGCACCCAAATATAAGCCGCACCCACTGAATTTGACAAAGATTTTTATTTTGAACATAAATAAGCCGCACCTGTCTATAAGCCGCACCTAATGAACTAATGAACTTTACACAGGCTTTAACGAAAGACAGTGTCTGTTACAGTGTCTGTATCTAAACAGTAGCCGACCAAGAAAGTCATTGTTCACTGTCTTCCTCCTTCCTTTCACAACAATTTCTCTCGGGAGTTTTTCTTTTTGCATCGTCGTGCGTTTAAAAATCACCATCGGTGAAGCTTTTCTCCCGATGCCGTGCAGCTCAGAACACAGGTGAAGTGTGTTTTTCATGCCCGGTTGTTTTCAGCGTGACGAATGATTCGCATTTCCTGTAGACAGTCCGAGTGAGCGGCAGGTCAAACGTCAGAGGAACCTCATCCATATTTATGATGTGGTGCGGCCCGATTCAGTGGGAGCGCATCTGATTTAATATAAAGAGTTTCATTGG
>JAAIIK010000114.1:960193-970386 GCA_014706435.1 Silurus glanis
CCAATGAAACTCTTTATATTAAATCAGATGCGCTCCCACTGAATCGGACCGCACCACATCATAAATATGAAGTTTGACCTGCCGCTCACTCGGACTGTCTACAGGAAATGCGAATCATTCGTCACGCTGAAAACAACCGGGCATGAAAAAACACTTCACCTGTGTTCTGAGCTGCACGGCATCGGGAGAAAAGCTTCACCGATGGTGATTTTTAAACGCACGACGATGCCAAAAGATAAACTCTCGAGAGAAATACAGTAGTTGTGAAAGGAAGGAGGAAGACAGTGAACAATGACTTTCTTGGTAGGCGACTGTTTAGATACAAGCCGTGTAACAGACACTGTCTTTCGTTAAAGCCTGTGTAAAGTTCATTAGTTTCAGTGTAGACACCTGCGGCTTATAGACAGGTGCGGCTTATTTATGTTCAAAATAAAAATCTTTGTCAAATTCAGTGGGTGCGGCTTATATTTGGGTGCGCTTAATAGTCCGGAAATTACGGTACTCTATGCATTTATATATACAAAATGATTCGAAATAAAATATAAAAAAGAAACGTTCCTTATAAAGAACCAAGTCAAAAATGATCCGATCTTCCCATCACTAGTGACTTGTTTTTTTTAATCTCGTTCTTTTTTTTGTCATTTAGTTCATTTCGTTTGTTGCGTTCTTTGACTATATATATATAAATATATGTATATGTATATATGCAATTAACTACTTTCTTGTTTTATGTACATAACCTTGAGATTTTGCGATGCTCTGGTCATACGCGTCCTGTAGGAAATAAACAAATCACTCTTTGAGACGACTCGTTCCTCTGAATCACATAAAATAACTGAATCGTTCCTGAACGACTCAGCACTACACGTCACTAAAATTAACCGATCTCCTCATCGCTAGTGTGGACTGGAAACCTGAATTGAATGCAGTGTAATGTGTACGGTATAAATGCGTCCACCTGATGAATCTGCCCTCTGCCCTCCACATCTCATTCTGTTCTTTTATCCTTAATGTGCAGGTGACCATATTCCAAGCTCTTATCTTGTTACAAGAAGTTTAACAGAAAAGTCAGGCTGCACCATGCGCTTAATTGAGCTGAAAGTCGGCGTTTCCGATGAACACATTGGTATTTTAGTTGCCCGGTGTGCCGCTTGGCACCGAGCCTGGCATACTTGGCTAGAATGGTGCCAGTTTCATTAACAGACCCCCTCATTCGCTGAAGCGTGAAACCGCAAATAAAACCGGTGCCTTCACCTGTTTGTGGGAAACGATGATGCGTAAAGCACATATGGCGCTCATCAGTCAAGGCAAGAGCTGCAGAACAGAGAATGTCGGCACCATTTGAAACCTGACAGCAGTGGAACAGGAATCCCACAGGTCCTAAAACCCGCTGCTCGGCCATCATTTATATACCGTGTGACACCTGTGAATGCTTTTAGGTTAATTGGTTCTGTCTCTGAGGTACGGGGTACAGTCAAAAAGTCGACCAAAAAAAATAAAGCTTTTTTATGAACCATGTCTATTTTTGCATATTATTTCCTGTAAAAATTGCACAAAAACACACAATTTACCTTCGTTTGAAATCCCGAAGTAAATGCACTGGAAAAATGCACAGAAAACAGGGTGTTTATTTTACGAGGTAAATATCGATGCTTCTGCTAGAGATGATGTATGCTGCTGTGGCTGCAGTGAAAGGAGACGTGTTGAATCGTGTACATCGGGTTTCTTGCTTCGGTGACATTCATTTTGACTGCGTGAGATTCCTGTCTGAGATGCAGCGCTCTGTTGTACTGCGTTTCTCTATAATATTGATGGTTTCTATAGACGTGGCGTCATAAAGATGATATTAAGATCGATCCAGGTAGGATACCACTAAAGGCCTGGGTGTGAAATACACGGCCCACCATTAAATCTGACACAAAAAAATATACTACCTACTGTTACTGATAGGGAAGCCCTGTTGTATTGTAATGGCAATCGATGAATTTATATGTACAGTACAGCGCTTTTAACAGTGGACACTTGCCCCAAAGCGGCATTAGGGTCCCTATATATTTACCCCTAACAACCAAGCCAGTGGTTGCAGTGGCTAGAACAAAAACTTTGAGATGATATTAGGAAGAAACCTTTCAAAAGATCCTTTCTCATCTGGGTGACACGACATGTCCATTCATTATAGTTCCATTATTGTTGCAGTTATCAACTGGTCACCTATGGATACTTGAGTGCAAACCTGTTTGTGGCAATCATAAACCACTTTATATTAATTATGTCCAAAACTATTTTCATAATTTTTAGGTGGAACCTTCCACAATAACCTTATGTTTATTAAATCTGGTAATATGGAGCCATTTTCAGTGGTTTCTAATGTTGAAACCACTAGAATCATGTTCTTGATCAGTCCTGGTTGCTAATATTCCAACTGCTCCATGCTGGTAAAACACTTAAAGCAATACTGATACTGAAAAACAGCATGTCTATTACATTGGCATGGTTGAGTTCACCAAATATGTTTTTTTTTCCCCTTCTTTTGGGAATTTACCCAGAATGGTGTGAAAGACAAAAAAAAAAAAAATGCAAAGAGGGTCTTCAAGCAAAAACACTGTGATAATAAGGGAGCTCAGAGGAGAATGATTTGAACTGACAGGAAGTCTGTAGTAACTATTACTCGAAACAATAATTGCAATAAATGATCAGTCTTTAAAACCATCGTGGGAAGAAACATCTCATAGAATATCAAACCTTGAGGTGGATGGGCTACAATATCAAAAGACCGCATTAGTTTCTGCTCCTGTCAGCCGAGAGCTCCCTGTAAAGAAACCTTGAGAGGAACCAGACTCACAAGGGGAACCCATTCTCATCCTGGTTGCACCGAATGTCTAATTAATCACAGTTCAGTCAGTGTTCAAATGCAACCTGTGGTCCTAAGCCATTGTAGCAGACTGTTGATATTAATTCCAGTCCAAATCCATGCTCGAAGTTCTTGAGTTGCTCAGAAACTTAATGGATCTTTTTCCCACCATTCTGATGTTTGATTACCCGAATCTCTGGGCCAGTATGAATGGTCGTTTCGCGCATGTTCGTATTTCAAACGTTTTCCGATTATTCGTCTAGGCAGCCGTCGTAACTGTGCTCGGAACACCAATAAGCGACGGCTATGAAAGGCTCCGACATGCGAAAGTTCGTTTCACAGGCATATCGACTTCTTGCCGGGACTATTGGGGATGATCATACAGGGAAACGGCGTCTGATCCAGGGTCTGCGAACGATAAAGGATGGAAGCGTCTGGTGCCTCAGCGTGATATCGCAAACTGCCTCAGAGAGAGAGAGGCTGAAAAAAAAGAGAGGCGAAGAATAACAGAGCAGAAGTGCTGGTTTTCCTCTTGGCAGCTCGTGAGGGGATAAATAGCTTTTTTTTTTTTTTAAAAGCCTCAGCAGAAAAATCCGAGAAGCTGCTAACACTGAGACAGACAGAGATAAAGAGACTGGAGGAATAAATCACTAATATTTATAATCTTGATAACATCACAAGAAAGAATTAGAAAAGAAGCCGCCATGTACAGAGTGTATAAGGGTATCCGGATTTTCTTATTTCCCAGTGTTTTATATCACGAAAGAAATGACCATAAGGTTGGTTGTGCTTTTTGAACTTCTAATTCCACATTGTCTCTATTTCTTGTTATAATAACCTCCACTCTTCTGAGAAGATGTTCCACTAAACTTTGTGGAGATTTGTGCTTATTCATTGAGGCATTGTCATGCTAGTACAGGTTTGTGTTTTCTAGTTCAAGCGAAGGGGAAAGTCTCATGCTACCGCATCCAAAGGCGTCCTATATAATTGTGTGCTTTCAACTTTTGTGGTAACCTTTGGGAAAAGAATCACATATGGCTGGAAAGATCCCAATAACCATGTTCTGGTCAAAGTCATCGAGGTGGTGCACCATGACAGATACAGTTGTTTCGAAATGATCTAAAATCTGTACAAGGATTTCCTCATACATCTCCAATCTCATGTCAAAGGCATTTTTTTATTAAAGTAATAATAAACACAAGCTAAGGTGAAGTCCATATCGGATTCTGAAGCAGAAACTGTAAAGATCGTTCGACCACATTTCCAGTCTACAGCAAGACTGTTGAAATGTTTTCTCCCAATCGTGTCCTGGTTTCCAGCGGTGATGCTGGCGAGTGTTAGCAAAAGGCATGAGTGCACTCTGTCCATGCCGCTGATCGGGTTAATGGGCCGTGCGATTGAACAGTCGAAGATGCACTTCAGACTGGACACCTAATGAGATGCTAACTCCTGCTAAGGCTTTTTAGCTAGAATGTAGCAAAAATGTTTTTTTTTTTTTTTTTTTTTTTTTTCGAATTACATTTTTTTTTTTTTTTTTTGGTTGTTTTTTTTTTTTTTACAAAGTTCACATCATAATCAGACATACAAATAAATAGATAGGTAAATAAATAAATAATTAAATAAATACCAGTAAAATTAATACAATTTATTTATTTTAATCAGTTTTTATTATTATTATTATTATTATTATTATTATTATTATTATTATTATTATTATTATCTAGGAGTGATTAGTATACTAAGTTATTTATAAATGGAGCACATGGATGGATGGATGGATGGATAGATAGATAGATAGATAGATAGATAGATAGATAGATAGATAGATAGGCATGCATGCATGCATGCATATATACACCAATCAGGCATAACATTATGACCACCTGCCTAATGTTGTAGTTGGAACGCTAACTGCACCCGAGGCCTCCTCACTTTACCTACATCAGAATCACGTACAAATCATCAAAATCTGGTGGAACGTTCTCCCAGAAGAGTGGAAGTTATAAACAGCAAAATGGGGAATAAATTTGGGATGGGCTGCTCAAAAAGCACATACCAATTGTTGAATTATTGTCAGGTGTTCACAAACCTTTGGAGTTGGTTTGGAGTATTTGAGAAATGTCTAGAGATTTTTTTGGAGGCAGAAACATCTTGTAAATGAGAAAGGTCAGAGGAAAATGTTTCGAGCTGAAAGATGTTCTAACTGAAATGATAAGCCGTTAGATCCACGCTGAGCAGAATGCACAGCTCATCAAACCCACGATGTGGAAAGGCTCCAAAGATGAAAACCACCAAGGAGTCCATAACTGTCCCATTAAAACAGGATTCTAAGTGACACTGGAAGTGACCAGTTCTACTGATGGACATATCATTCAGATTTGACCTGGTTTTATGGAACAAAACGAGAGTATCAGGTAGAACATGAACGACGCCTGAATGAGGTAATGGTCATCCCGATCTCGGCGTGTAAATAACCCAAGTGGATGCTCAGAATTCGGCTTGCTGTCTGACAGGCGGGACACGAGATGCTGAATCGTGGATAATTGTGTTTACCCAAAAAGCACCTGTTCCGCAGCAGCACATAATAGTTGTAATTAGAGTGGGGAAGAGAAAAAAAGCCACTGTCGCTCAGAGCCATGCCAACATGGCCGGCATCCCGGGGTAGAACAGCTGAATAACCATATCATCCGTTTGCTTTCATCTCTCCCGGCGTGAAGAACGAATCCTGACAAGATGCGCTCGGATTGTAATGTATCTCTCTTTCTGCAAGCCCAGATGAGTTCCTGCTGCTGATGTGGAACGAGGCCGGGTGCGACCAGTGCAGGGATGAAAGTGGTGTCACTCTAAACCAATAACACACACCACACTTCCAGGCTGGAATCTCAGAACCATGGCATATTTTATAATTAAAGGTAAATTTGCACATAAACACAATTACACTGATTTTGTGTGTGTGTGTGTATATATATATATATATATATATATATATATATATATATAATTTTTTTTTTTTTTTTTTTTTTTTTTGTACCACTCATTAAATACTTTATCAAAGACATGATCAAAGGAAAGAGTGTGTGTGTGAAGCAGAAAGGCAAAGACACAAAGAGACAAATAGAGAACAGGGTTGACATGTAATGCCATGCTCATTAACTAGATAGAGAGAGAGAGAGAGAGAGGGAGAGAGAGAGAGAGAGGGAGCTGAAACACAGGCCTGACCTTTCATCATGACGTCCAGCTTTTCTTGAAAAACCCATCTTGTAAACATCCATGTAAGTGTATCTGCGACCGAATCAGTTTCTTCCCCTCTGTCAGCTATTAAATCCACAAGAATATACAGTATTTCACCTTGCGTCGTTTGCTACGGATGAGGGCTGTGAGCTCTGACTAGCGCACTCTCTGACCATCCAATCAAAAGACATGAAAATGCTGACGTTATTGGACGCCTGCTAGATGGCCCCTAGTGCTGTCAAATCTGACAGCTTTACGCTGCAGGCGCCTGCACTGAAAACGTTTCTTTAGAGCCAAGAAAGAAAGTGCATCCAATTCACCACAAAAAAAAAA
Source organism: Silurus glanis (assembly GCA_014706435.1). Classification (NCBI taxonomy): domain Eukaryota; kingdom Metazoa; phylum Chordata; class Actinopteri; order Siluriformes; family Siluridae; genus Silurus; species Silurus glanis. The sequence goes on from JAAIIK010000114.1 coordinate 966,609, forward strand.
AATGTTTGTTGGGTAATCAAAAAGTGACGTCTCCTATCAAAAGGGTTTTCTTTTGCATACATCTCTGATTAAAGATATTGGAAGAAAATACAAAAAAGGTCACTGGAAATGAAGAAGTACAAGCTCCGATATTATGTCCCGTGTAAAAGGAAGGAATGTGTTTTAGACTGCTCCTGCTTTAAACTTCAGGAGGTCCCTCTAAATTCAAGTCTCAAGCACGTGGAAAGACACAAGATATCCAAATGAGACCAGAACTGGTCGAACCGAAGCACATCGGAGATCAATGCTAAGTGAATTATGACAACAAAGGCAACATTATGGATGTGGAAGGTCTTTAGCACAGTGCTAAAGTCACATGCACTGAGAAGCATGTTCTTTTGGCCAGGTCATGGAAAGAACATCTGCGGTACCATAATTGGCAGATACATTGCCAGAACCACAAGCTCTGAACAGTATGGTAGTATGTGGAAAATCAATTAGGGTGATACAACAAAAATAAATATTTTTTGATATTGCTTAAGAGATTCTTGTTGTTCCTGTTGTTTTTCTGACATTCTTGATCTCTTGGTTCCCCCATTAAAGCCTTTGTCCACCCTGTCACGCCAAGGTCCACCCTGTCATCTTCTACTTTTATGAAAATAAACAAATGTTGACAAGTCAGCAAAACCTTGTGTGTAAAAGTTCGATTCAAATATCTGTCGTTCGATTTGATTTAGAAAGAAATGCGCAACTATCACATTTTATTTGGCAATAAATATTTTAGTTGTATTTTTATTATCATCAAAAGACAACAAGTTACAGCCATATTGACTTTTGTGCATGATAATCACATACGATTTGCACATGTTACAATAGATATGGAAGCCTATTATGTGCTTTGCCAGAATGCGTCGCAAACGAGTTATAAACTCACAAACTTTTTCGCGATTTTATATCTCGGAATTCCAAAAAAAAATTTCGCAATAACCTTTTTATTTATTTATTTATTATTTTTTTGATTCAGTGGCGGAAACAGGCTTCCATAGACGAATTATCTGTCTGAAAATCTACATTATATAATTACTATGCAATGAAAATGGACATTTTGTGGTTTGCTCATAATTTGTCTACTTGCAGTTAATTGATACAAAGTGCTAGAACCTGACCAACATGCATTTCTAACAGCCAGAAGTTTACGTAATGAAATAAATATGAGACGAAATGGAAAATCTCAGAGCTTTATGGTGATTTTGACCCACACCCGATGGTTTCAAGTTTAACCCTCTTTTACCCACAATCCTGTTCAGCACTGAAGGTGCGGTTCCAGATCTGAGCTCTTTGATCACCACATATGTGTGTGGGATTATTATTTTTTTTTATGTGATAAAACACGTTTGAATCCTAATTAACACTTTGAACCTGACATCAAAACATCTGGTAAATTGCACATCTGTTCAGCACCACCGATTATTTCTACTGAACGCTAAACAGGCTGTTTCTTTCTTTCTTTTTTTCTTTCCTTGCATCTTCCTTACATTTTCTTGCATTTTTTTCTTTTTAAGATTTGTAAAAAAAAAAAAAAAAAAAATACAGGTAAAATACGTTTCTGTGAAAAAGCATTTGCCCCCTTCCTGAATCAAATTTTTATATTACACAAAGAAAACCGAAGTAAAAACAAAATGACGATTTCATTTACTTGGGGGTGGGGTGGATGCCTGGTCCTATGTGAAAAAGTAATTGCCCCCTAAACCTAATAACTGGTTGTGCCAACAACTGCAATCAAGAATTTGCAATAATTTACATTTATAGCATTTGTCAGACTCTCTTATCCAGAGTGACTTACAGCTGTGCAGGGTAAGGGTAAGGGCCTTGCTCAAGGGCCCAGCAGTGGCTGCTTGGTGTTGGTGGGATTTGAACTTGTGACTTAATTCATTGCCAATAACTGCCATATGGATAATTGGCAACGAGTCTTTCACATCGCTATGGACGAGCCTTTGTGTTCTTTTTAGTCTTTTTGGACCTTAACTGAAGAAAGTAAGGCCTGTAGTTCATTAGATTTTGTTCTGGGTTCATTTAAGAGCCGCTGGACGAATGGTCTTTGTGCTCTTGGAGGTTCAGGGAGTCCCAAAGCTTTAGAAATGGCGTTGTAACCCTTTTCTATATTGATATATGTAAGTTACTTTGTCATCTGTTCTTGAATTTCTTTAGATCGCAGCACACCATGTTGCTTTGTTTTTAGATCTTTTAGTGTGTTTGTCAGACTGGTACTTTTTTTATTTAACAGGTCTGGCAGTAATCTGTGGCACGTAAAATTCAACTCGGCTTTCCAAAAAAGGTGGATAATCACAGTTCATTCATGATTTAACGGTGGGGGGGGGATTTGGAACAGTGATGAACCTTCCCAGGTGTCTCCAGGAGCTCATTTAAAAAAAACCAGAAAAACATTGAAATAACTGCAGGCCTCACTTGCCTCAGTTAAGGTCAGTCTTACTGATTTAACAAGAAAAACCCGGGGCAAAAATGGCCTCCATGGGAGAGTTCCAAGGCGAAAACCACTGTTGCCAAAAAAAAAAGAACACACAGCCTCATCCACAGCGATGTGAAAATAATTCTTGATTGTAGTTGTTGCTGCCAAGGGTGGCCCAAACAGTCATTAGGTTTAGGGGACAATTACTTTTTCACACAGGTACCAGGCAGATTTGGACTGGTTTTGTCCCTTTATAAATGATAGTCATTTAAAAACAGTATTTTGTATTTACTTGTTATTCCTTTGTAATATTAAACTGATGATCTGAATCATTTAAGAAAAAAAATCAAAACAGTACAGTACAGACCAAAATTATTGGCACCCTTTCCTAAATCTGAGAGCAGAATTTCAGATATTGAGAGGAAAATATAAACATTTGCTCTCCTTTAAATATATTTACTATTATAAACCAGTCCAAAAGTAATGGCACTCTCTCTCAAATTGACTCTTTCAGTCAATACTTTGCTCTTTATCTTCTCCTCTAATTGCTGATGAGGTGGGGGAATACAGGGCAAAGGATCCGATTCCATTCCTCCATACGTAATCTCTCCAGAGCGTTCACATTTTGAGGCTCTCGAAGATGGACTGTAATCATGTCCCACAGGTTTTTTTTTATGGAGTTAAAGGAATAAGTAGACCATGGCAGGGACTTGATTTCTGGTTGATTTTGGTTTGGATTTAGTTTAAAGTCTATTTGAAGCTTTCTGCCAGATATCTCAGGTTCTTCATGCAGAAAGGCAGCCCCAAAACATGAATTATTACTATTACAGACAAACCACCACAAGGACTAAATCCTTGGGCATTTACTTTTGAAATGTGAAAAATGATTAACTTGTGTGACTTCTAATAAAAGCACCTTTAAAAAAAAATAATAATAATAAAAAAGAAAAACCTCCTCAAAAATGCATTTAAAAGTTAATAAATCTTTAATAAATGTAATCAGTAAAAAACAACCTATAATTATTAACTTAATTTTTTTTTGTTCGTTCCACAGTGATCGCAATGATTAAAGAGCATTTTAATATACTCTACAAAGTGAATTTTATGATGTTATGACTTCGGTTTAATGAAAAAAACGAGTAAGTAAAATTTAATCATACATTTTCTCCTGGACTGTATTTTCATCCTCATGACAGTTTTGTTTTTAGCTTCAATTACGTATAGATCATGTGCATATGGGTATGTGTGCGTGCACACACGCGCGCGCGCACACACACACACACACACACACACACACACACACACACACACACACACACACACACACACACA
>JAAIIK010000114.1:981402-999161 GCA_014706435.1 Silurus glanis
ATATTATATTATATTATATTATATTATATTATATTATATTATATTATTGCTAAATTATGGATTCTGATTGTACATAAAATCTTGAGGATTCCCAATAACTGCAGCTAATTTGTCTCTCGCTAACTTATGCTACTTCTCTCGTTTACTTCGCTTGACTTTCGCAGTTTCTGCATCTTTTCACACGTTCGCGTGTTCTTCTGATCTTCGTCACAGTCGCTCTTGACGAGGGTTAATTGTTTCACGGGCTAATTAGCATTCCACTATATTTAGCACGAATTAGCATCGGTGGCTGCGCGCTGGCGCTATTTTCAGCACCGATCGGTTCAGCGTCAGAAAGGATTATGACGTTTGCGGCGTGGCTGGGTCTCGGTGCGTGCGAGAGGAAAGTTCCCTGGGGCAGAGGAGCTCTTTGCTAGCTGATCAAAAAGGCATGTCGGGAAACAAAACACACACAATGCGGATGTGTGTTACACATATTCGCGGGCTAAATATAGTGTTTAGGAAGGCAGGTGGAATGAAGAAAAAGAGAGGGAGAGAAAAAGGTTTCACGAGTGAAATCTTCAGCCAGTTCAGTCTATGATTCACCACTAAGATTTCTCCAAGATTCAAGATGACTCACATACACGTTTTATATGCAGTTACAGTTACATACCTATATAAACTAGAAGGACAAAAATATTTCGACACCTGACTTTTCGAGGCATAAGTCATTTTTTACCACAAACTTGCTCCATGAAGATCTGCCATGCAGACATGGGTTGGAGTCAAAGATCTCCTGGTATAGAGCTCCAACAATACTGAACACCTTTTGGACTTAACCTTGTGGGTAAATGAAATCTCACCAAAGCACACTCCAAAATCTAGTGGAACATCATCTCAGAAGAGTGGAGGTTATTATAACAGCAAATAAGAATGGGATGTTTAAAAAAAGCACATTCAATGTTATGGTCAGGTGTCCACAAAATGTTTCCATTTAGAGGATATATATACACACTCACCGGCCACTTTATTAGGTACACCTTACTAGTACCGGGTTGGACCCCCTTTTGCCTTCAGAACAGCCTTAATTCTTCGTGGCATAGATTCAAGAAGGTACTGGAAACATTCCTCAGAGATGTTGGTCCATATTGACATTATAGCATCACGCAGTTGCTGCAGATTTGTCGGCTGCACATCCATGATGCGAATCTCCCGTTCCACCACATCCCAAAGGTGCTCTATTGGATTGAGATCTGGTGACTGTGGAGGCCATTTGAGTACAGTGAACCCATTGTTCATGTACAAGAAACCAGTCTGAGATGATTCGCGCTTTATGACATGGCGCGCTATCCTGCTGGAAGTAGCCATCAGAAGATGGGTACAATGTGGTCATAAAGGGATGGAGATGGTCAGCAACAATACTTAGGTAGGCTGTGGCGTTGACACGATGCTCAATTGGTACTAATGGGCCCAAAGTGTGCCAAGAAAATATCCCCCACACCATTACACCACCACCACCAGCCTGAACCGTTGATACAAGGCAGGATGGATCCATGCTTTCATGTTGTTGACGCCAAATTCTGACCCTACCATCCGAATGTCGCAGCAGAAATCGAGACTCATCAGACCAGGCAACATTTTTCCAGTCTTCTATTGTCCAATTTTGGTGAGCCTGTGCGAATTTTAGCCTCAGTTTCCTGTTCTTAGCTGTCAGGAGTGGCACCCGGTGTGGTCTTCTGCGGCTGTAAACCATCCGCCTCAAGGTTCGACGTGTTGTGCTTTCAGAGACGCTCTTCTGCATACCTCGGTTGTAACGAGTGGTTATTTGAGTTACTGTTGCCTTATCAGCTCGAACTAGTCTGGCCATTCTTCTCTGACCTCTGGCATCAACAAGGCATTTGCGCCCACAGAACTGCCACTCACTGGATATTTTCTCTTTCTCGGACCATTCTCTGTAGACCCTAGAGATGGTTGTGCGTGAAAATCCCAGGAGATCAGCAGTTTTTGAAATACTCAGACCAGCCCGTCTGGCACCAACAACCATGCCACGTTCAAAGTCACTTAAATCACCTTTCTTCCCCATTCTGACGCTCGGTTTGAACTGCAGCAGATCGTCTTGACCATGTCTACATGCCTAAATGCAGTGAGTTGCTGCCATGTGATTGGCTGATTAGAAATTTGCGTTAACAAGCAGTTGGACAGGTGTACCTAATAAAGTGGCCGGTGAGTGTATATTATTGGACTGCATCAAGGATCAGCTCTGAGCTCTGAGGTCAGTTAATAATATTTACATCTTTCATTTACATAATTGTTGTACTGTTGTGTTGCATCAGTGTCACGATTTAAGTGTCATTTGAAATGAATAAAAAGTGTTTTATTTTAGTAGTAGACCTGCTGATGTTGCATTTGTGCATTACAGTATAACCAATGACACACTTTTTTGTTTTGTTGAGAATGCAGCGTCCAATCAAAGCGCTTTGATTCATCAATGGGCAGAGTTGTTAAATTTGTGCGCTCACCGTTTCTCTCATTATCATAAATTACGTTACAAAAGGAAATTTTTTTTTTTTGCTGCGAAAGTGCACTTTAATACGAAGGAGTATTAGGGCCAACATGGGATAAAAAAAAAAAATGAATTGGAACGTAAGGGGCATGGAATTTTCGAGTTTACAACGCAAAAGATTACGAAAAAATAACAAATTTACGAGAAGGAAATAGAAATTTTCAAGTTTAGAACTCGAAAATTTCCACTATGATGATCTGGTGATTCTGGGCTAAAATAATTCCTTGTTGCATGTGACCTCGGCCCAACCTTGCAAAATGTATATGCGGTTTTCTACCTTCCTTTTCTTCTTGTAATCTTCGATTTTTTTTTTTTTTTTTTTTTTTTCTTTGTATATTTTGACCTACAACTTAAAATTTTGAGTTTTAAACTTGGAAATTCCCTGCCCCTTTCCTTCCAATTTTTTTTTTCTGAGTACATTTTTAAACAAACTACTTTATACTTTTACTTAAGTAGATTTTCAGACCTGTAACTTTACTTATAATTAAGTAAAATGTAATTGAAGTAACAGTATTCGTATTCGAGTAGAATGTTTTATTACCCTTTCACCTCTGTAAGACACATAGCCATCAAATTATTGCACGCACAAATCAATCATACAAAAATAAAATGTCATTGAATGTGCAATAACACAATTTCGATAAGCTGTAGCCCAAGATAACAATCATATGTTTGGTAAATAATGCAATATATTTATATCTGATTACCAGCACATGTGTATCATGGTGTCAAACAACACGTGTCTACAATAACCGCTTTCCCTCCGGGCGTAATGATGGACGTGGTGCAGTGACACGGATCAGAACACAACGAGAACGTTCGCCATTTATCACAATTTATCGATGTCATTCTGTCAATCATTCGCGTCATGCTCGCATGAGCCACGGCTCACAGCGATGTGCAAATCTGGCCGAAAATAAATCCTCGGCTCAATGGTACCGTGCTAATCCGGAGAAATGACCAGGGGAGTGTAAAGTGGTGTCTGGGCCAAATTTATACCTAAGAGAACACGTCTGCTCTAAAAATGCATACAATGTATACAGTAATCAATGTACATAGTGTATGTATTTAAATACAAACAGAACGAATACACCATCGAATATAAAAAGAAATCAGATATTACACTGAACAAAATTATAAATGCAACACTTTTGTTTTTGCCCCCATATTTCATGAGCTGAACTCAAAGATCTAAGCACTTCTCCTTTGTCGAGATAATCCATCCACAATAAAAGGCCACTTTAAAATGTGCAGTTTTACTGTTTTGGGGTCCAGGGGGGGGGGGGGTCTGAAAACCAGTCAGTATCTAGTGTGAACACAATTTGCCTCACGCAGTGCAACACATCTCCTTCGTATAGAGCTGATCAGGTTGTTGATTGTGGCCTGTGGAATGTTGGTCCACTCCTCGTCATGGCTGTGCGAAGTTGCTGGATATTGGCAGGAACTAGAACACGCTATACGCCGATGAGATGACGAGCACGCAGATTTGCTTCCCTGAGACGCTTTCTGACAGTTCGAGCAGGAATTCTTTGGTTATGCAAAGCGATTGTTGCAGCAGCTGTCAGGGTGGCTGGTTTCAGACAATCTTGGAGGTGAACATGCTGGATGTGGAGGTCCTGGGCCGGTGTGGTTACACGTGCTCTGCGGTTGCGAGGCCGGTTGGATGTACTGCCAAATTCTCTGAAACACCTTTGGAGATGGCTTATGGTAGAGAAATGATCGTTCAATTCAGGAGCAACAGCTCTGGTGAACATTCGTGCAGTCAGCCTGCCAATCGCAGGCTTCCTGAAAACTTGCGACATCTGTGGCATTGTGATAAAACTGCACATTTTAGAGTGGCTTTTTATTGTGACCAGCCTAAAGCACACCTGTGCAATAATCATGCTGTCTAATCAGCATCTTGATATGCCACACCTGTGAGGTGAATGGATGATCTCTGCAAAAGAGAAGTGCTCACTAACACAGATTTGTGAACAATATTTGAGAGAAATAGGCCTTTTGTTTACATAGAAAAAGTCAGGCCCTATTCAGGAGGTAGTAGAACAGAAATAGTGATTCAAACCTAATTACCCTGTCTGGTCTCAATATCTCATCATTTAAATGCTGTGCTATTACCTATTGTCCATCTGGACCCCTAGGAAACGTCATGAACGAGCTGGATATCGTCCTTAGTCCCTTTCCTACTTATTGCACCTCTTTCATCCTCCTTAGAGACAAGCTCCAGTTTCTGTTCTCTCTACCTCACATTCTTTTAACCTGCAATTCAAATGCTGCCCTCTGCCAAAAGGAAAGAAATGTTCTGTGAATGGTTTTCAGTCCCCTGATGGACCCATCAATGGTAGCCAACTCCAATTTCGTGATCATCAACTTGCCTATTGTAGATTCTACCTCCAGACTCCTTTTTCTATCTATCCTTTGCCTCGGCTACCAATAGGTTTCTCATCACTTACTTTATCAATTGTTATCCATCTTGAGAAACAAGTATGTATTCTCGCCATGGTCCTTGACTAACACATATATTGTTTAGCAATCTGAAAGAATAGAGGAGCGGAGGAAAAAAAAAGGTAGGAGTCACAACTGATCTTTTATTCCTCTCTCTTCTATAGCAGGATATGACAGCTGCAAAGACATTCTTCTCCAGAAATTCGGATGCATCTGCATCAGATCAGCACGATACGAATAACATTTTCACCGCTGTTCAATATCCTGCCTTCTGCACCGTCTTTGATGAAAAGATTAGCTCAATCTGCCAGTCTTTTCCTCCTACCCTTTTTCCAACACTACGCAAACTCTTTCCTTTTCGATTTTTTTGAACGTTTTTTTTTATTTTTTTCATTTGACAGACACATACTGCAAAAGATCTTATCCAGCAATCTGCTTAACCTGCCTGCTGGATCCCAACCTTTCCACAATTCTTTAAAGGGTCTCCCAAGACCTTCGACGCTTTATCAAATACGCCGCACAATCAAATCTGGTTCAGTAGAGTAAGGCTTCATGAAAAAAAAAAAACATTTTAGATATCTATCTCGTTCTTATACGGAAAGATCTTGCCTTCAAAGTGGCGTGCTCCTCCGAATCTGGCAGGATGGTTGTTACTGAAAAACCTCATGCTGCTAGATCATCCAAAATGTCAGCACTCCTCATCATCCTTGACCTTTCAGCAGCCTTTAACACAACACAGTCAATCACAAGATTCTCCCTGTCAATTCTTGTGAGTCCTGGAATTGGCATTAAGGTTTGAAGGGGGAGACATCAAATTCAAAATCATCTTTCTTTAAATTGCTTTGCTACATCCAGATAAGAGGATGCCTGATATGCCTAAAGTCTAATAAACTGTGTATCAATGGTAGTCCAAAGCTATCTTTAAGTATCATCTACAGCAGGGGTGTCAAACTCAAATTCACAGTGGGCCAAAATTAAAAACTGGGACGAAGTCGCGGGCCAAACTCAATATTTATTGAAAAATTGACTGCAATTGTGCATGTTTTCCGTCTCTCCAGATCTGTAATTTTTAACCTTTTCATATGAAAACAAACTTTAGTTTTGCATAAACATTGAATCTGGAACAACCAAACTTTAATATTATAAACACATGAGAAATTTAATTTGAAATAAAACACACATCAGTGGTATTCGTTTCTTATTATGTATCTCTCTCTCTCTTTCTTTCTAGACTTTCTAATTCCTTTTTTCACAGGGCAACAACAAAACAACCAAAAATAATAATAATTTCCTTCAATTAAAAGAAGCAATCATTCAACCATTAACAGTTCATGCCTTAGAGTAGAAAAAGTGCATAAAGACAACATTCATTCAAGCTCAGTTTTTACACTCTGATTTACTCTGATTGGTTGAAGCCAGATACCTGCATCTCTTCTTAGATACAAGTGCATCATGTCTGGGGTTTAGGCTCTGAGGAAATCCTCAGGTTTGAGTGAAGGTGTTCATCAGTGAGACTCCTGAGTGGTGTTTTGTTCATCTTCATTAAAGAGAACAGTTACACACAAAGATATGTGCTGCCGAACATAGAGAGGATTTGAGCAGCTTGGGCACGGAGTTGGAGCAGTGTGTCGGGGAGGAAACATGGAAACTGTGCAGCACACACAGAGTCGTACTTTGACTTGATCGTGTCTCTACACTGGAGTTCAATCGGCTCCATTTGGAGGTTGGTTGGTGCGCTTTCCACGTCAACCACAAACGGATTACTGAGCAGTTCAAATCTGCATTTCTGGGATTCAAAGTCTGTAAATCGCGGGGTAAATTCAGCGCTGAGTACGCAGAGTTTTTCAGCGGTCTCGACTGACGCGCCCGCGCACTAACAAAGCATTCTGGGATTTGTGGTATTAGCGGTATATGCGCTATACACTGGCGGGCCAGCTCTAATACACACTTGATATGATCTCGCTGTCCAAAAATAATTACTCCGCAGGCCAGATTTGGCCCGCGGGCCTGAGTTTGACACCCCTGATCTACAGTAATCTTATGTATATTTAAGTCCTCAACAGTAGCAAGACTTTTCGAGTCATTACAACTCCAACTCCAACCAACTCGAGCCATTTACCAGCACCAATTGGATTCCACTTCAGGAAGATTTTGGACATTGGACTTTGAGGATAAACAACCTTAATCAATACCCTTCTACAAAACTTCTACATATGCTGTTTCTACATAATTGAATATTTAAAGGCTCTAGCATAGAGGAGTTGGGGTTGAATCTATAATGAGCTCAGGTGTTGGACTAATTTATGAGTTGCTCAGGAACCCCTGGTTCCACAACTCCAACTGACGGTAGAAAGGACATTACTCCTAAATACTCCAGTGCTCATGATATTTCTTACTCTCCAGTGTTTGTATTTTTTAATGGTTTATAATCACACTCTGGAGAAGGTGGTAGCCTAGTGGATAAGGCATTGGACTTTGGATCCAAGGGGGGGTTTGGGTTCAAGTCCTAGCCATATCAGGCTGCCACTCTTGGTCCCCAAAGCCCTTAACCCCCTGCATGTGTCCTCAGTTGTGTGAATGGAGATTAAGTACTCCGCCATGGACGGTCGTTGGACTGAGCATTGGGCGAGAAGGAAATATAATAATATATATTTATAAAATATATTTCTTTCTGTGTAGTCAAATGGCACAATATTTATAATTTAAGCAATATTTCTCAGATGAAAGAAGACTATGCTATTTAAAATACCTTAATGACCTCAAGAAGTGGTAGCTCAATGGTTAAGGCCTTGGGTTACTCGGCAAGCTGGATCTTCATCTTCAGGAAAAGGGTGAAGTCCGCAGGAGCCAGATCTGGCAAGTATGGTGGGTGCAAAAGTGAGATCATGTGGATTGTTCTCTCATCACGTACTAGCTGCTAAATGGTTACGGAATTTTCGGGGGGTTGAGCTCCTTGAAGGTCTTCCTGATCTCTTGTCGTCTTCCGGCGATGTTCTTCCGCTCTTGAAGCACGCGTGCCGCTCAAAACACACCTCAAAACACCTCGCATGTCAAGCGAACATAATGCCAAATGTCTCTGTGGCAGATTTGCACAGTTTCATGCAGAATTTCAGGTTTGCACTTTGTTCTAAGTTGCTGTCCGTGATGAAATCGCAGACGGTTTAATGCACATGGTCAGAATAGCACCATTTACACCATTTGTCTCGAAACTTTTTGATACCACCTCATAGACTCAAATAGATAATTGCTCCTCTAAAGGTATGAGCATATCTACTCTCCCACAACCTTTTCCAGGCGCCTATAGATAAAAGGAAAGTTTAAATTGGCATATAATTGGAAAATAAGAGGGATTGTGGCTAGGTTTCTTAAACAGGGGTCCATCTTTCAGTGCAAGTCTTATTCCTAGTGAATGTTCTACATTAAGAACTGAATATTTCTTGTCAGGGTTTAGAGTTACACATGAACCTAACAGCACTACATGCATTTCAGTAACACAGGAAGCTTTCTTTCAATGCTGTTTGCTGTACTAGCAATTTATTTGACCTCTATTTTAATGTGTGTGGTCTGTAGTGTTTTTTTCTCCAATTATTTGCGAAGCTACATTATCCTGAGTGTAGCCTAACCCTAACTCTAAGCATTCGGCGATGTCTTTTTTTATATCCGGGGCTGATGTATGAGGAAGTTTAATGGTGATAATGTCGGCCTTTGAATCTGAAGGTCATGAGTTTAAATCTCAGCAACACCAAGCTGCTATTGTTGGACCCCTGAGCAAGGCTCTAGAACCCTCAAGTACCCGGTTGTATAAATGAAACAATTGTAAGTTGGCCAGTTTGACGCTGTTGCAGAGATCCAGTGCTAATCGCAAAAGGTGCTTGACACGATTGGAAAAGAAGACTTCCAGGACACATTCCAGAACTACGTTTTTGAGGGTAATAGTGTGCAAACATAAATAAATAAAGTACTTTCTTATAAACAGAGCCAGTCTTGTATAGGGGCACACTCTAGTAGGCCCCTATACATTTATTGCGTTTAGTAGACAGCCTTAGACAGCCAGAGTAAATTACAATGGTGTCATATGCAAATGAGCAGTTAAATGAATAGTTTAGGGGCTTGTTTAAGGTGTTTGGATATGGACTCCTGACCTACCAATTCCAAAGTCCAACTCTATAAACCACTGAGCCACCACCGAACTCGATCTACACTTTAGTCAACTCTTGATTGCTTCATTTCGAATTCATTATGGTATACAGATGTAACTTATATTAAAAAAAACAGTGTAACTTTTAAAATACTTATGGACCCAATTGTACAGTGGGTACGGAAAGTATTCAGACCCCCCTTAAATTTTTCACTCTTTGTTATATTGCAGCCATTTGCTAAAATCATTTAGGTTCATTCTTCTTCCTCATGAATGTACACATAGCACCCCATACTGACAGAAAAACACAGAATTGTTGACATTGTTGCAGATTTATTAAAAAAGAAAAACTGAAATATCACATAGTCCTAAGTATTCAGACCCTTTGCTCAGTATTTAGTAGAAGCCCCCTTTTGATCTAATACAGCCAGGAGTCTTTTTGGGAAAGATGCAACAAGTTTTTACACCTGGATTTGGGGATCCTCTGCCATTCCTCCTTGCAGATCCTCTCCAGTTCTGTCAGGTTGGATGGTAAACGTTGGTGGACAGCCATTTTTAGGTCTCTCCAGAGATGCTCAATTGGGTTTAAGTCAGGGCTCTGGCTGGGCCATTCAAGAACAGTCACGGAGTTGTTGTGAAGCCACTCCTTCGTTATTTTAGCTGTGTGCTTAGGGTCATTGTCTTGTTGGAAGGTAAACCTTCGGCCCAGTCTGAGGTCCAGAGCACTCTGGAGAAGGTTTTTGTCCAGGATATCCCTGTACTTGGCCGCATTCATCTTTCCCTCGATTGCAACCAGTCGTCCTGTCCCTGCAGCTGAAAAACACCCCCACAGCATGATGCTGCCACCACCATGCTTCACTGTTGGGACTGTATTGGACAGGTGATGAGCAGTGCCTGGTTTTCTCCACACATACCGCTTAGAATTAAGGCCAAAAAGTTCTATTTTGGTCTCATCAGACCAGAGAATCTTATTTCTCACCATCTTGGAGTCCTTCAGGTGTTTTTTAGCAAACTCCATGCGGGCTTTCATGTGTCTTACACTGAGGAGAGGCTTCCGTCGGGCCACTCTGCCATAAAGCCCCGACTGGTGGAGGGCTGCAGTGATGGTTGACTTTCTACAACTTTCTCCCATCTCCTGACTGCATCTCTGGAGCTCAGCCACAGTGATCTTTGGGTTCTTCTTTACCTCTCTCACCAAGGCTCTTCTCCCCCGATAGCTCAGTTTGGCCGGACGGCCAGCTCTAGGAAGGGTTCTGGTCGTCCCAAACGTCTTCCATTTGAGGATTATGGAGGCCACTGTGCTCTTAGGAACCTTAAGTGCAGCAGAAATCTTTTTGTAACCTTGGCCAGATCTGTGCCTTGCCACAATTCTGTCTCTGAGCTCTTCAGGCAGTTCCTTTGACCTCATGATTCTCATTTGCTCTGACATGCATTGTGATCTGGAAGGTCTTATATAGACCGGTGTGTGGCTTTCCTAATCAAGTCCAATCAGTATAATCAAACACAGCTGGACTCAAATGAAGGTGTAGAACCATCTCAAGGATGATCAGAAGAAATGGATAGCACCTGAGTTAAATATATGAGTGTCACAGCAAAGGGTCTGAATACTTAGGACCATGTGATATTTCAGTTTTTCTTTTTTAACAAATCTGCAACAATGTCAATAATTCTGTGTTTTTCTGTCAATATGGGGAGCTGTGTGTACATTCATGAGGAAGAAGAATGAACTTAAATGATTTTAGCAAAAGGCTGCAATATAACAAAGAGTAAAAAATTTAAGGGGGTCTGAATACTTTCCGTACCCACTGTAATTACACATATGGGAATGTGCTGTAGCAATTTCGCTTGGAAGTAAACTGGTGAGACATGCAGAACATCTGCTCATGCTAGACATGTTCTATATGGGGTATCTGACAAATGTCTTGTCTTGAGTGGCAGTTTATCAAGTAAAACTCATTTTAGCAATACTGTAGCTGTTCCTGGAGTAGTATCCCTGTGTCAAACCCTTGCAAACTCCCTGGAGAGGCCTCACAATCAGGCAACACTATCCTTCTTACCTTAGATTGCTAACCTGACTCTGTCATGCTTATTTGTCCTTTACAACAATAATGTTTAAGGCATTGGGCAACTTACATTTATCTCACTTATCCAACTGACAAGTTAAGAGTCTTGCTCAAGGGCTCTTGAACTTGCAACCTTCTGATCAGTAGTCAAATGGCTTAACCACTGAGCCTATAAATGCAGGAGTAGGATTTGCCAGTTTCCATCCATGGGGAGCACTCAGGTGCTTGTTCAATCCTTAATAACTGAGACTGGATTGCATCTCACTTCTGGCACTCACTCCTAGACTTTTTTTTTATCTCGTTCCTTCTATTTATTAGATTCACGCATCTGCAGTCTGCCTATGATTTAAAACACTGTTGCTTGACTACAAAGCTAAGAAAATACCTCAGGCATTTATCACACCCTGCTCTGCACCATTTAAGCCTCTAGCATGGCCTGTATCAAGGCTTTTCTCCTTCCTAGCAACCAGGTGGTTGACAGAAGACAAACTCCATATCTGTCTTTGTATAAAAATTCAGGGCAAAGTTTCTTCACCAAGAACTTGAAATTGCACTAAATTTATCGACAACCCCAATTCCAAAACAGCTGGGACACTATGTGAAATGTGAATAAGACACAGAAGACAATGATTTGCAAATCTTTTAAACCCATATGTTATTCACAAAAGAACATAGAACACTTATCAAACGTTTAACCTGAGAAAATGTACCATTTCAAGTGGAAAACTGTTGTCAGACGAATCCAAAAAATATTTTTGCAACCATGGGGGCCGTGTCCTTCAGACTAAAGAGGAGAGGGATCTTCAGGCTTATTATCAGAGCTCAGTCCAAAGCCTGCATCTCTGATGGAATGGTATATACAAGTTTTAGAGCAAAAAATTCCTCTCTCAAAACTCCAGCACCTGGTTTCCTCAGTTCGCAGCCATTTACACATTTAAAAAAAATGTATAAATACAAAATAAAAAATACATTTGCAACAGGCTCACGTTTAGCACTTTTTTTGAGACATGTTGCTGCCATCAATTTTAAAATTACTTTTTTTTTTTTTTTTTTTTTTTAAATGGTACATTTCCTCAATCGAAACATTTTATATGTTTTCTATGTTTTATTGTGAATAAAAACAGGGTTTATGAGATTTGCAAATCCTAGCATTCTGGTTTTATGTATATTTTACACATAGTTTTGGAATTGGTGTTATATTACCAATCCTTGTCGTGGAATTCTTTTTCCCATGATGTAATAATCACCCTAAGTAGGGTTTTAAATAGACTTTGTGAACTATCATTAATACATTTTTTAAAGAAACAGCAAATGTGAACGTCTATTCATTGTACAGGTCATGAAAATACCATTGACGTTCTGAATCCCACACGCTGATATACAGCCAAAAATGTACAGACAAAATACTAATTATGTGAGTGATTTTTGTAAGTGGGTGATAATCAGTTAATCAGTGATATGTTTTAAATATAACATTTAGCTTTTTAATTAAAATGCGAACAGCGCATGGGACATAAATATGACATGCTTATCATAGCGTGTGCATGCGCGTGCGCGTGTGTGTCCTCTGCTGCTAAGAGCATTTTTTAATAATCAGTAATTAACATAAACAGCCGAGCTGCACTAAGCCATCTGCTTAACACAGCTCATCGCTCGGTGATGTGAAAATCCCTCTGCCGGCGCAACTAATTTCCACTAACATACACCCTTTTACATACATTGCTGCCATTTATTGATCATAACATAAAAATCAAAGCCTGTACGTTTTTTTTTTTTTTTTTTTTGAGTGAAAGCAGTGAATCATGCAATAATCCAATACATTTATTACACATTATAAGTCGATTCTGTATATAAACCAAGATGCCTTATTGCCTTCTTAATTGCCCGAATAAACACATTTTTATTGTTTATGAGCATGTAAAAAAAAAAATAGAAACAGGATCCAGGACCATGCTAAAACACTCAATTGCAAAAATGTAAAGGTCTAGTGTTTAGTTGACTTGAACTTGTCTCTGGATCTTAAAACAATCTGTAAAAAAATTATTTCAGATCCACCAGGAACGATCCCATCAGACATCTCACCTCATTTCTATGCTGGATTGAGAACTGAAGCTGTTTTTTTTAGGCACATTATTTAAAGTTTTGGGTCAGAGAATGATTTCTGTGCTTTAGTTCCACATTCATGACTCAGTGTAGATCCACCTGTGTTTTTTGCAGGAAATTGCTCATTATATGTTTGTATAATTTATTGAATTTTACAATTAATCATTAAAATGGACAGACTTGCCTATATAT
This sequence comes from Silurus glanis, assembly GCA_014706435.1. Classification (NCBI taxonomy): domain Eukaryota; kingdom Metazoa; phylum Chordata; class Actinopteri; order Siluriformes; family Siluridae; genus Silurus; species Silurus glanis. The sequence goes on from JAAIIK010000114.1 coordinate 994,883, forward strand.
ATATATATATATATAAATAATCCACAGGACAGTTGAATTAATCAATGGGCAATAGGACAATTTGATTGCATATGCTTGACTTAGGGTCTTTGTTGTTGCAGCAATTGTTGTGACAATTAGTTATAGCACTAAGGTTAATTACAAATTTGGTCAGTGGATCCCTCGATCGAATTCGTGTAGCTTGCCTCCATTTACGAGAGGCCGTTAAAACCCGGGATAATTTTATTAGGTTAATGTTGATGCTTCTGCTAGAGATGGGTTATGCGGACAGTGCAGTTGTGGCTACAGTGAAAGGAGACATGTTGAATTGTGTTAATTTGTTTCTTGCTTTAGCGATGCCATTTGTTCTCAATGTATGAGATTCCTGTCTGTGATATACAGTGCTCTGTTATACTGCGTTTCTGTATAATATTGGTGGCTTCTATAGCCGTAGTATCATCGTAACTGGAGTGACTCAGGTAGGACACCTCAGGAAGGTGTAAAATGTGTAACATGAATGGCATAAATTGTACTATATATCTGTGCTACTAGCAAATATTGAACTGTTTGGTGTTAAGTTAGATTTGTCTAACTTTGGCTATTAAGTAATGCTCATAGACTGGGGTAATGATTTAAATGATTGGGTAAAATATACAATATACAAGCTAAGTAACTGTGGAAGAACTTCTACTAGGGATATTACTGAACAATGAAGCTGCCACTGCTGAGCCCTTGAACAAGGCCATTAGCTCATTTGTATAAATGAGACAAATGTAACCTGCTTTGGGTAAATATCGCCTGGAGCAAAGGGGTTTAAGGGCCTTGTTCAAGGACCCAAGAGTGACGGCTTGCCAATACTGGAGAATATACTACCACTTTCCAGTAAGTGCTGTAAATGAACATACCAGTAAATTCGGAGATACTAGCAAATATCGAACCGTTGCCCCCATGAATATAAATTGTATCCCAGCAAATTCAGTGGCAACATCAAATACCATATTGATGTGTAAAAAGGTCTACACCCCTAGTGGTAGCTATATGAGAAAAGCTAAAACCAGCTTTGCACAGCTGTACCCTAATTCATTAAACCCGAAGAGTCCACTGTTGTGTCTTTACACAAAGCCATTAACGTTTAGCAGCGCAAATTGGATTGTTCTTAAAAACCTGTCTGCTAATTGTTCATATAAATGATGTGAAGGTAAAAATGTTTATTTGCATATATATTGCACAACAATTCCCAGACACAGTCTTTATATTGATAATCCAAATCCGAGGTTTGAATCGGAATGAATTCATGTTTGTGAGGAGAAAATAGGTTATACTATGTATAAATTGTGCATAACTACATTTTCAAATCACCATTATGTTTGTGTTTTAAATGTAAACAGTTACTTATATTATTGTGATGGTATAAAAGACTTGGGTACCTTCAGTAAGCCATTGAAAGCTTGTGTAGGGCCACCCTAGGGCAGTTCTAAATGTGAAGAGGTATTCTATAAAGTACCAAGTGTTCAGATTTGGGTTACCAGGATCCAACCTTATAGCTAGGCTTGGGGATGGTGTCTACAGATGAGCATCTGATGATTGGGGTTTGTCAAACTGCCCAGTCAAAAAGCTGGAGCCACTTTGTGCAAATGCAGTGTCATGAAAGTCTCAGAAATGAAATGTTCAAATTGCAGTTCAGCATATTCAGCCTCTTCTGAGGAGGTGTAATGAGTGCTCATGTGATTTCTTTTGCTCCTACTGATTCTGTAGCATGGTGTTGTTTTGGGAAATAACATTGCTCATATTGGGAATGATGGCAAAAACTAAAAGGGTTGTGATATCAACCATGTGGTGATCGGAACTTTGAACCCAGAAGCGCATTCCATGTACCTTGGAAGCATCTGGAAGAAGAAACTGTGTCTGATGGGCTGGTGGATATGACTGTGGATATGACGGAAACCCAGTGGCATGGTGTTGGACCCCAGAAGTTAGCAGAGGTGGACGAAGTACACATGTTAAAAATAGAGATACACTCGGTAAAATATTACTCCAGTAAAAGTGCTCCCTTTAAACTTTTACTTGAGTGAAAATACAAACGTTTTTGCCTTCAAATGTGTTTAAGTATCCAAAGTACTATGATTTATTATGACTAGAATGTTCCTATTATAATTTTTGTTACAAGACTCAGTTTATGTAAAAAGTCTCTGTTACTCTTAGTACACAGATCTATTAATAGAACGATATTAATGAGTCGAACACGGATTCGTTTTTATTCAAATTATTATGAGCCCACAACCTTTTTAACGACTTCAAAAGAATTAAGCAATTAAGGCATTGTGGCGAGTTCGAGTCAGGCGTTTCTTCCATCATTTATTCCTCTCTAAACGTTCTGCTTGTTTTCGAAACGACGCTGAACTGTATGTTGGTGATAAGTAGATACCATCAAAGCGCCAATCGTGGCGTGTTTGACCAGTTACGTTTTTATCCGCTCATAAATACAACGAAACGACTGATTTCGCTAAATGTACTTGAGTAAAAAGTACGATATTTGACTTTGAAATTCTCCCCAAATACTGTAGTAAAGTACAGATACAACACACCTACTTAAGTACATTAACGAATTACATTTACTTTGTTATTGTCCACCAGTGACAATTAGGGAAGCTGACCAGCCCTATTAAGCAATGTTTCAAGAAAGCTTTAATGATTTAGGAAGGATAGGTGAATCAAATCTAAAAAAAAAAGTACAATCGTATAATGTGAATTAATGTGAAGTTCCTGGGCCTAAAATGTTCTTGCAAACCATGACAGGAAGGAGAAAAGAAACAATGTACAGTATGAGTTCTGCTAAGCAACTCTAAAAGACTGCTGGCTTCTACTGGGGATATGCTTAAACAATGAAAAGACCTGTTTAATCTCTTCAGAAGGCAGTGCCAGAAATCTCTGGTGGTTCGAAATATATAGTTGTATTGCCCAGGGCATGGAACAAGCGACTAGCCCTTTATTCTTGTACAGCATTTGCAAAGGGTCATGGGAATATGCTTATCCAATTTACATATGTTTTGGCGGAGTGGGAGAAGGCCTATGTTCATGTGCCTCAACATTTCTTTTCAGAAGTATGTTGTATCTGGGTCATTACTTCAAGAGATCCATTTTTGTAGTAGGCATTAATTTGAAATGGTGCATGTAAAACTTTGATATAGATGTAAAAGCAGAAATGGGGCGACTCTTAGGCCTGAGAAGCCAGTTGCGATGGTTTGGACATCTTAAAACATTCTGGGAAGACATATATCTGGCTTGTCTCACTGTCCAAAGACCCCAAAGACAACTCTGGAAACATTGGAGAGGCTAAACCTTATGACTGGCTTGGTACTGTAGGTGTAGATGGAAAAGTCTAGAATGTCATTCTCAGTGTTTTGCCACCGTGACCTACATTAGGAAAATCTTACCATTAATCTAGGCCTTTTTTTGCTGTCTGTTTGTCTTCCTAATTAAAAAATAATGTTCATCCCGCTTGATCTAGTGTAATCTAGTTTGATGTCATATATGTACTGAACCGTTTAAACGAATAATTAGCTCCTAGTTGTTCATGTGCTGCAGAAACAAGAGGAAATATTTGATATTACAGAGAAAAGAATTTAATGTATTTTTGTATTCTATAATTTTTTTTGTTAGATTATTCATATTTATTTTTAATTTTTTGTATATTTCTTACAAATACCATTTAGTAAACTTATTCACAAATTTGTTTTTATTAATATATTATTAGTATTAATATATTAATAATTGATAATTGAGTGGGTAAAGTAAATATTCAGCATTTTCTTTTTTTATTATTATTATTATTTCCGGTTTTGCTATTATCTATATATATAAAGCTCAAATACCACTGACTGACTCACTCACTCATCACGAAATCTCAAAAACCACTGAACGGATTGCAATGAAATTTGGAACATACCTTCCTCTTGGGTCTTAGGTGCTCACTAAGAAAGGGTTTTGAAAAATTCGCCCTGGATCGCGGCTAAATCGCGATTTCTCACGCATTGTAAATTCTTCGAAATAACATTACGGATCCTAATGAAACTTAGTACATTGTTTCTTATTAGATGTTAGATGCACGATAAAAATTATTTTCAAAGTAGTTTGCCCTGTATCGGTACTACAAAGGGGGAGTACGTTATTTGTTGACGTTACGTTCTGATCTCTGATCATCCAGTCCTGCTCAGTGCTTACTGCTTATTGCCATATTGCTTAGCGTTCTGCCTTCCGTAGCGAAGCACGGGTACTTTCAGCTAGTATATATATATATATA